>LVTN01000123.1:507792-523459 GCA_001649415.1 Musa itinerans | reverse complement strand
GGAACTCTGGCTTCATTAGAGATGAGCTGTTAGAACTGTGGCTTTTCAGGCTGTCTCCCACCATTCAGATCTCTGCTTCTTATTTTAGCATCACTCGTACGTGCCCTCCAAATGTGCTCCCAACAAAGCTACTTACTTTTCATCTCAAGGACGACAAGGGGTTTTCTCTTTCCCTGTTTTCATGCTAGCATCAACCTAATAATCAAATTTCCCCGTGTGTCAGGAGAGAAGGCAGGGTCCACCGACAGCTATCTGCCTGTTGTTGACGCAACCGTAGTAGAATTCTCTCCTTGTTGCTATCGAAACGAGTTGTTCATCTCTCAGAGAAAGCTAAATGACAGACCATCCGAGCAACGCCATGGATGTTGCCATAACTCGCTGAGAATGGAAGCCAATCCAGATGGTCATCTTTGACTGTGTCCTCCGGACAGCTTTCCTCTCACTCAACAGGAACCCCATCATTGGATTCAACCACGGAATATGTTCCTCCAGGTTAATATGCCTTGCATTCCTTGGACACTCCAGTTTCGTCACTGAAATCCTGGACCTTGTTGTTTGAGAGGCAACACAGCCGGACCATTTCCTTTTTACTTGATGCCAACCTATCCATTCCAGATCAATGGGCACAAGCCACGACTACTCCCTGCACATGGCTGCAAGAACCACCCAATTCTTCATCCTTCTCGCTGTCATCTGCCCACTTTTTCGTCCATCGTTGGCTGTTCAAGTCACAGTATCGTACCAGCAGTGGTCCTCTTCGTTTATGATATTGTTGGTTTCCTAGCACACGGGGAATTTAGATAAAAAAAGTATACTTCAATTAGTGTTTAGTGTTTTATGGTATCTATTTATACACGATGAAAGAGAGAATTTTTCTCAACTAAGCAATGAGATTTACTCCGCTTGAAGAAATCACATCTGCTATGCAGTTCGAGAAATCTCTCTATTATCATGAGAATTTATCCATAATTTCCTAAATAAAAGTATTTTCGATATCATTAATGCTCGAAGAGTAGCAGCTTGGTGTCTTAATAGTGTAACCTGTGGAGGAGTCCTGCTTGACCGACGACTTTTTGTCGGATAGATGAGCTAATATGGACAAGAGTGGGCCCAAGTAATGCCATTGATTTGGACGTAGTAACTCACATTTCCTTGTCAACAAATTATGGTCAGCGTCGCACAAAGTTTAGTTGCAAGACAGCAAGGAACAACACTCATGCATGAATGTTATTCTCCTCCACGGCTGAAGCAGTCAGAAGCGTTCTACTTCCATGTAATCGTGATGGTTTGAGGTCATGGAGAATGGGCGGGCCTGTCGACCGGCCCAACTCGAATGCTAACCACAGCTTCAATCTAAACCATTCGATTCCAGCATTTTTCTGATCGCGAATCCCTCTGCCGTCCGTTTCTGGGATGGCACCCATCAGAGGGTCCACGGTCGTTCGTACGTGGTTACATCCACGTCAATCGTGTAATCGGTGGTCCACACGGCATTTCAGTGTAGCGATGCGGTTCACATGACTCGTCCGAGACAGGAAACATGGTTTTCCACCCAATAGAATTCGGCCGGTTTCCACGTTCGTCTGCCGACACGAGCTCCTCGTCGCGTGGTGATTCTTCACCGCGCTCCCTGTCTTTGACGTCTCCGGCTTTCTTCATCTCGAAGGCCACAACAAGTGGAGATAATTCCCGGCGATCGAAGCATTTTAGTATTAATTTCTCCCGAAGCAAGTAACGAACGGTCCCGTTTCCTTCCGCCCTCTGTTTCTCTCGTGATGCGTCTCTCTCTCTCTCTCAGTCTCTGGTACTCCTGCTCGTCTCCATGGTGCTCCCTCACCTCCGAACTGCCTGCTTTTCTCAAATCCACCGCAAAAGGCTGCCACCTTTTGTCGCTTCTTTAGCAAATTGATCTCGTTTTCTTCCCCCTTCCGCGCTCAAGCTTGCAATGCCGCTTCTCGCGCTTCTTGTCCTGGCCCTCGTCGCCGGCTCCTACGACCCGTCGGTGCCGGTGCGGACAGTCCGGTCCGAGCCGACGCAGGACCGCGAGGCGCTGCTGGCCTTCGTGGCCGCGGTCCCCCACGAGCCGCGCCTTCGGTGGAACGTCAATACTTCGGTCTGCGACTGGGCAGGCGTGGCCTGCGACTCCGGCCGTGCTGCCGTGGTGTCCCTCCGGCTTCCCGGCGTTGGCCTCGTGGGTCCCCTCCCCGCCGGCACTCTCGGCCGCCTCTCCTCCCTCCGTGTCCTCTCCCTCCGCTCCAACCGCCTCTCCGGCACCATCCCTGCCGACCTCGCCCTCCTCGCCCACCTACGCAGTCTCTACCTCCAGGACAACCTCTTATCCGGTAGCATCCCGGCTACGCTGGCCGGGTTGATCCGCCTCGTCCGCCTGGACCTCTCTGCCAATAAACTCACCGGTCCGGTCCCCTTCGCCGTGAACAACCTCACCCGCCTCACAGGACTCTTCCTTGAGAACAACCACCTCTCCGGCAGCCTCCCTAGCATCGGCATCGCCTCCCTCGTCGACTTCAATGTCTCCTACAACGAGCTTAACGGCTCTGTCCCTACGTCTCTCGAGCGATTCCCAGCCTCCTCCTTCGCCGGCAACCTGGATCTCTGCGGCGGCCCTTTGCCCCCATGCAAACCCTTCTTCCGGTCTCCGGCTGCATCCCCGATGCCTGTGGAGGACCCGGTCGAGGAGTCATCCAAGAAGCTCTCGACGGCGGCGATCATCGCGATCGCCGTGGCGTCCATTACCGGGCTGCTGCTGTTGATGCTACTGCTGCTAGTGATTTGTGTGCTGCTCCGGAGGAGGAGAAGGACGAAGAGGCGCACCAAGGATATGACGGCGAAGGGGTTGGAATCGTCGGCTGTGGCAGCGGCGGTGGGGAGGTCGGGGGACACGGGGATGACCTCGTCGTCGAAGGAGGAGATGAGCGGCAGCGGAACCGGGGCGGAGGCGGAGCGAAACCGGCTGGTGTTCGTGGGTATCAGCGGCGGGTACAGTTTCGACCTGGAGGATTTGCTGCGGGCGTCGGCGGAGGTGCTGGGGAAAGGGAGCACGGGCACGTCGTACAAGGCGGTGCTCGAGGAGGGCACCACCGTGGTGGTGAAGCGCCTCAAGGACGTAGCCGCTGCCAAACCGGAGTTCGAGTCCCACATGCAGACTCTGGGCAAGGTGGAGCACGCCAACCTGCTAACCCCGCGCGCCTACTACTATTCCAAGGACGAGAAGCTCCTCGTCCTCGACTACCTCCCATCCGGCAGCCTCTCCTCCCTCCTCCACGGTCAGTACACAGCTCCAGATATATCCCAATTGTTCCTTCTCCGCTGCCCTGCTCTCATTCTCTGTCTCTCTCTTGAATTCATCATTTTCCCTTCATTTTTCTGTCCCATAGTAGATTTAGTGGAGTCATTATTTGTTGGAGCAATCCCTACTTTCTGCCGCAAATCAATTTGGAAATTTAGAAAAGGAAAACCCAGAAACGATGGACCATTTAGTACGTAGAAATAGCAAGTAAAGCAGTGGTGTCGCGTTTGCAGCGTTGCTTTCGCTCCCTGCAACGATAGGTCAGTACCGAGGTGTGCCGCACCGCAATTGGCCGCGAAGGGAACAGCGAGGTGAATCGAGCGACGCGAGTCTCCGCGCTGTCTCTGCGCAGTGACACGACTGTGTTGATGTGGATGTGACGACCCTCCTTCACTATTCACTGTGCCCGAGCATCCTCGCGCCTTCACGGTCGGTGGCAAGTTACAATCCTCCGGTGGTCCGACTTATGAGAAGAAGAACATGATTGACACTAGAAACGTTCCATGAATTCTGTAGCTATGTGCTGCCTAATAGCGTGAGTTTTATGATTTTAGATACTTGAATCGATGCTTGATCTGTTATTTCTTATCATATCTCTGACCCAAAAGTTAGGTAACGAGTGCACTGTGACGCGCGTTATGGCTCACTAGCTTTAAGCGATAGCCAGTGGATGGCCAGAGAATGAAATCAGGGCATTGGTGATACATCGAGGGGGTCCACAACAAGTGGTCTACAGCTGTCGGTGAGTTTGCAGCGGGTCCACATAGGACAGAGGTCAATGATTTGGGTTATTTTAGCCAGCATTGGTCAACAGGAACAAGTCAAGCAGCAAGAAATTATTTGTATATTACTTAATTAGTAGTACATTAGCTATGGTGATTATTTTAACACACCTATCTCTAGCATAACATATATTCCAGCTGTTAATATATTGAATTTGTCATTATTTCTATTGTAGATAGAGTTAAAAACTTTTGCATTCATTATTGTGGATAACAGGGAACCGAGGAGGGGGTCGGACGCCGCTGGACTGGGAGGGCCGGATGCGAGTCGCCCTCGCGGCCGGCCGCGGCCTCGCCCATCTCCACACGGCCGCGCGCATCGTCCACGGCAACGTCAAGGCATCCAACGTCCTCCTCCGCGGCAACGACCTCGACTCCGCCGCCCTCTCCGACTTCGCCCTTCACCCACTCTTCAACCCCGCCGCTCCCCGCCACCGCCTCGCCGGCTACCGTGCCCCGGAGGTGCTCGAGACGCGGCGGCCCACCATCAAGTCCGACGTTTACACTCCCCCCCCTCCTCCCCCCCGCCGCTCCCCGCCACCGCCTCGCCGGCTACCGTGCCCCGGAGGTGCTCGAGACGCGGCGGCCCACCATCAAGTCCGACGTTTACAGCTTCGGTGTGCTCCTATTGGAGCTCCTGACCGGGAAGGCGCCCAACCAGGCGTCGCTGGGCGAGGAGGGGATCGACCTGCCGCGATGGGTGCATTCGGTGGTGAGGGAGGAGTGGACGGAAGAGGTGTTCGACGTGGACCTCATGCGGTATCCCAACACGGAGGAGGAGGAGATGGTGCAGATCCTGCAGGTCGCGATGGCCTGCGTCGCCACCGTGCCGGACGCCCGGCCCGACTTCCCTGAGGTCATCCGCATGATGGAAGAGATCGTCAATCGGACGGAGGGAGACGAGGGTCTCCGGAGTTCCCCGGCGGGTCCAGCCAAGGGCGGCGGCGACGTTGGAGGGGCTGCCCCACCGACGGCCGCCATGCCTTGAAGAACTGTCATCGGCAACGTGGCAGAGCAAACGAATTTGTGCATTATCTAAAGTTTATTTAGCAACGTTTGTATTTTTTCTTTCTTTAATTTTGTCTCTCTCGCTGATTAGAGAGTCCCGTCCAGATTTAATTATCTCGAGGATCGATCACGTGTTTCATGGGTAATCAATGGCCCATCACGGCCACGGATCGCTCGGCTCGACCCCTGTGGGCTGTGAGTTGAGGCACGCCGTAGAGCAGCCTAACCCACCGACACTGGGCCAACACTTCAGCTCGTTCCTGGACTCAAGGACCATTATGGATTAGCTCCACCGCATCTCTACCGTCCGATCAAATCAGAAAGTTCGAGGGAGGCGGTAATCATGGAGGAGTATGCAGTATCCTGTTTGTAACGGAACGTCATGCAACACATAAATGCCTCGGTGGCAGCGGTGGATACCTCTTGTCATTACTGCCAACTCAGTTTTTGTCTGATATTTGTATGTACATATTAATCCCTGTAACCTAATAAATTTTTTTTTTCTTCTGTTCCTTACGTTGTTTTTATGGGATATAAAAAGGAAATATAAACAAATACAAATAAATCATAACATATAACGAAATTAAATAAAAATTATAATAAAATAAAACATTAAGATTTACATAAAAAAATCATCGTGAAGGAAAAAAACTATGGGATAAGCTAAAAAAAATTAGTATAAAAAAACTACGGGGTAATGTATAAATCTCAAAATCTTTTACTCAAAACTCAAACAATAATTACAAGAAAATAACTATGATACAATGATTATATCACTATGCATAATATCCAAAATCCCTCACGTAATCACAACAAAAATCTACTGTAAATTTGATCTAACATGAGATAATGATAGAATAATTGAGAACAGTCTTTCTGTATTGTTCTTATCTTTTTCTATTTTTTTTCTCTTATTTTTTTGTCCTTTCCTGCTACTACTGCTCCTTTCTTTCTCATGTTGCTCCCATTTTCTTCTTTCCTTGGCCACCACAACTATTAGTTAAAAGAGTAAGAGTTTTAGGTTAAATGAGAAAGGATTAAGGATCAAGTGGGCTATAGGTAATTAAAGCCCACTATAAGTTGAACTCACGAGCTATCAGCCCAACAATCTCCCCCTTCAGCCTATAAGGGAAGCTGTCTCATGACTCCTTAACATGAAACTATATCGATCAACTGTCGGCACATCTCATACCTTTCTTTTGGCATTGTCTTTGTCAATATGTTTGCTTCATTATCATCTATATGAATTTTTAAAGTTGTAACTACTTCTCTTTAAGTACATTTCGAATACAACGGTATTTGACATATATATGCTTTGACTTGTAATGAAAAGTTGGGTTCTTACACAAATGGATGGTGCTTTGACTGTCACAATTCGCTACATAATTTTTCTATTTTAGCCCTAATTCTTATAAGAATTCTTTCATCCATAACATTTCTTTGCAAACCTCTATAGCAGCAATATATTCTGCCTTTGTGGTGGAGAGAGCAATACACCTTTATAATCTGAATTGTCATGACATAGCTCTCCTTACAAAGGTAAGTATAAAACATGATGTAGATTTCCTTATATCTATATATCTTACCATATTTGCATTTGTGTAACATGTCAATATAAGTGGTCTACCTCTAAAGCTCAAACAAACTTTAAAGCTCCATTTGAGATATCAAAAGATATACTTCAGTGTTGTCTGGTGCTCTCTATCAAGATTTGCAAGAAATCTGTAAGTAACACCCACTACATATGCGATGTCCGGTCTCGTACATACCATTGTATATATTAAACTTCCAATCGTCGAAGCATACAGAATATTTTGCATTTTCTTCTTCTCCTCATCACTTGACGGACTCAATTCTGAGCATAACTTGAAGTGACTTAAAAGAGGAGAACCAACTGGCTTTGTATTGCTCAAACTGAACATTTCCAATATTTTCTTGATATATTTCTCTTGTGACAACCAAATCTTTTTATTTTTTCTATAACGGGAAATCTACATACCCAGTATTTACTTTGCTGGCCCTATGTCCTTCATTGTAAAGGATTCACTCATTTCCTTTTCAACTTATCAATTTTAAACATATCTTTCCCAATGATAAACATATCATCAACATAAAGTAAGAGAATAATAAAATCCTCACCAAACCATTTGATGTACACACAATGATCTAAAGTCATTCTTTTGTATCCATTTTCAGTCATAAATAAATCAAATTTTTTGTACCACTGTTTTGGAGTTTACTTCAACCCATACAAGCATTTTCTCAACATGAGATAAAATTTTTTTTACCTTGGACTTTGAAGCTTTCTAGTTGGTTCATATAAATTTTCTCCTCTAAATCACCATTAAGGAAAGCTGTGTTCACTTCACATCTAGCTACTCAACCTTTA
Source organism: Musa itinerans (assembly GCA_001649415.1). Taxonomy (NCBI): domain Eukaryota; kingdom Viridiplantae; phylum Streptophyta; class Magnoliopsida; order Zingiberales; family Musaceae; genus Musa; species Musa itinerans. Next base: position 515,973 of record LVTN01000123.1, on the reverse strand, counting down.
AATCCAGGCTAATAACAATATTAAGAGCAACACGAATACAAGGCATTTTAACAATAGGAGAAAAAATCTTTTCAAAATCAATACATTTCCTTTGACCAAAGCCTTTCACAATCAATCTAGCTTTGTACCTTGATTGAGAACAATATTTTTTAGTCTTCAACCTGAAAACCCACTTGTTCCTTAATGCGTTCATTCGCTTTGGTAGTTGCACCAAATTATAAGTATGATTCTTTTATAGAGCATCCATCTCTTCTTGCATATCAACTAATCATTTCTTTTTCTGCTCACTTTCAACTACTTTCTGATAATTCTCTGGTTCACCTACATCAGTAAGCATCATATACTCATTTGTAGAGTATCTTGTGGAAAGTTGAAGTTATATATAAGATCTTCTCAACTGAGGTTTTACGGAAAGTTGCTTCCCAACTTCTTCTTACTCAACATATCCTGCAGATAGATCAATATCGGGCTCTACACCGTCTTCCTGCACATCTCCCCCATCACTCTGTTGTACTGAAGGAATAATTAGGACACAATCTACTAATCCTTTCATAAAAGTCTTGACTACTAGCTTTCTTATTTAAATCCTCAATAGTTTGTTCCTGAAAGAATACAACATCTTTACTTCTAAACACCTTCTGATTTTCTAAATCTCAAAGCCTGTAATCAAACTAATCATGTGAGTAGCTAAGAAAAATATATTCTTTAGTCTTACCATCCAGCTTGGACTTCTCATTGTTTGGAATGTGTGTAAATGCATGATAACCAAACACTCTCAAATACTTGTAGAAAACATCTTTCCCTAACCATACATACTCTACAATATCAATATCTAGGACTGTACAAGGTGACACGTTGATCACATCAATTGTAGTCCTCAAAGTCTCATCCCAAAACTTTTTGGGTAGCTTGGCTTGTGAAAGCATACATCTGATCTTTTTCATGATGGTGCGGTTTATCCTCTCTGCAATTGCATTATGTTGAGGTGTACCAGGAACTATCATCTCGTGTTTGATGCTATGTGACCTGCAATAATCATTAAATAATCTTGTATATTCACCTCCATTATATGATCTTATGCATTTCAATTGCATTTCTGTCTCCACTTCAACTATAGCATGAAACTCTTTGAAGACATTAATAACTTGATATTTTTTCTTCATAGCATAGGCCCAAACTTTCCTGAAAAAGTCATCTATAAAAGTGACAAAATAAAGTGCACAGACGATATCAAGAATATTAACAGATCTACCATAAGTTTTTTGTCCTTAAAGGACTACATACATCTGATAAACACAGTCTAAGACATGTATTTTTCTAAACAAAACATGACTAGCAAATGAAACTCTGTGTAGTTTACTAGCTAAATAATCAATACAAGGGTTCAGACATATACCTTTAAGGTTTGGCAATATCTCTTTCTTGGAAAGAGCTTGTAGCTCATTCTCGCTCATGTGTCATAGTCGTATATATCATAACTCTATGCTGAAGTCTTTCTCTATAGCATTCAACTGCTCATCACAAACTTTGTCCCGTAACTTGTACAAAGTGCGACATTTTTTCCCACTAGCCACAATAAGAGAACCCTTACAGAACTTTCATTGTCCTTTGTGAAATCTACTATCATAGTCTTCATCATCTAGTCTTCATCATCATTGTCTTATATTCTTAAGTACCAACTTACAGCCAAGGTTGGTCTTTATGTGGATATCACCCATACCAATGATGTCAATCATGTCATAATTGCCCATCTTTACAACCTCAAAATTTTCAGACATGTATGTAGCGAAAAACTCTTGTAGTATGAGAAGAAGCACTTGTGTCAATCACTCACTCAAGATCCTAACACACACAAGAGAAAATATCATCAAAATGAGAGAAAATCAAATAATCACAACCCTGCAATGTAGCTATGGTATTATCTTTTGACTCTATAGACTCCACTTCTTTTTCCCTTTTCTTGCTCTTCTTATGTTATTTTCATTAATTCTTGTAATATCATTTCTCACCATAGTTATAGCAAACAATATCTTTTCTTGATCTTGACTTGCTTCTACCCATGCGTGAACCACTTTGCTGAATTCTTTCTTCTCAACTCTTTATTCAATAAACTGCTTGTTACTTAACTCATAGTGACAACGTCGTCTGACGCAAAATTACTAAGGGAAACCATCAGTGGCTTCCAACTTTCTAGCAATGAATTGAGAAGTAACAATGTCTGCAACTCATCATCAAGAGACATTTTCATAGAGAATAATTGGTTAGTAATACTCTACATTTCATTTAAATGCTCGGCAATAGAAGTGTCATTTTTATATTTTAGGTTCACAAGTTTTCTGATCAAGAAAGCTTTGTTGCCATCTGTTTTTCTTTTATAGAGACTTTTTAACTTTTTCCAAAGAGAGTATACAAAACTTTCAATAGAAATATGGTGAAAGACACTGTCATCAAGCCACTATCGATTAAACCCAATTATTTTTCGGTCTAACCTCTTTCACTCATTATTTGTCATAGTTATGGGTTTTGCACTATCCCCTTACAAAGATCTATACAAATCTTTGCAATACAAGAGATCTTTCATTCTTAGTTTTCATATCATCCAATTGTTTCCATTCAAGTTAATCATACGAGAAACACTATCGGTCTCAATGTTCTAATACAAAAATTAAATCACCAAAATCTTACTCCGATACTAGTTGATGAGATATAAAGAGGAACGAACTTTACATATTAATAAATATAATGAAGCCATAATACGCAGTGAAATTAAATGAAAATCACAATCAAATAAAACACCAAGAGTTACATAGAAAACCCTTTTAACGTGAAGAGAAAAAACTATAAGGCAAGCTAGAGAAAATTCACTATAAAAATAATGAATGTATAAATCTCAAAGTCTCTTGTCCAAAAGTGCAAGCATCAATCACAAGAAAATAACTAGAACGTAAGGATTACGTTATTGTGCATAATATTTAAAATCTCTCCAAGTAATCATAATAAGAATCTACTATAGATCCGCACCACCTTGCCATTTTTGTCCTTATCATAAGGATTGCGTCATTATGCATAATATTCAAAATCTTTCCATGAGGTCCGAGGCATGGCTCTGGCCTTAAGAAACTACGCCCGTCGGGCGGCGGCTGTTTCGCTGCCGGGGATGTGGGAATTGTGGGGCTTAGCAGCTAGGCGGGACGTGCGACGGTGACCTCGGGCATCGTGCGGAAAAAGATTAGAATTTTAGATTAAATAAGAAAGAGTTAAAATTAAAGTGGACGGTTGGTAATTAAAACCAAAGGGCTTGGGCTAGGTTGTCAACACAACATTTTTTTTCCGTTCACTTTCACATCAATGCTAAAAGAACCTTTAGGAAAAGGTTCAAAGTGCATTCGATTGAGAATTATGAGAAAGAATGTAAAATACTAGGTTGTCAGCACAACATTTTTTTTCCGTTCTCTTCCGCATCAATGCTAAAAGAGTCCTTAGGTTCAAAGTGCATTGGATCGAGAATTATGAGAAAGAATATAAAATAAAAGATTTATGTGAAAGCAACAGTGAAATGAACAAATTGGTTTGATTTTTCGCATCAATCAATCTATATCTTGATTAGGGCTAGGTTGATTTTGACGTCAATCAATCTGTATCTTGATTTTGGCATCAGTCAATCAATTTGTATTTTAACTACAAAGATCTTTTGGTCATCAGTATAATAGAAATAATACCAACAAGTTTCATTAGGATATCTCACGAATTTGTACCGCTCCATCCTCGATTCAAACTTATCGGGGTTATGTCTTTTAACGTGAGAATTACAGTCTCAAATATTAAAAACCCTAAGATCGGGTTTCATGTCTTTCTATATATTTATATGGTATAGATACTATCAACTTAATTGAAACTCTGTTCAGAATGTAAGTTACGATCTGTTGATTCAACATTGAAATGGTTGATCGATTCCAGCCTTTTAAGACTAATACTGCGAAAATTTACAAGAATTTATATGGAGCAATTTATCGGGGTTATATCTTTTAACGTGAGAATTACAGTCCCAAATATTAAAAACCCTAAGATCGAATTTCTTGTCTTTCTATATCTTTATATGGTATAGACACTATCAACTTAATTGAAACTCTGTTCAGAAGATAAGTTATGATCTGTTGATTCAAGATCGAAATGGTTGATTGATTCCAGCCTTTTAAGACTAATACTCGGAAAATTTACAAGAATTTATATGGAAGGACAAATATGCAAATTCATATGACTAATGATTTGGCCTTGCGTTCGATTTCTCTCTCTTTTGTGGGATAAGAAGAGATGCGTTTATTTCTCTTTCCTACCCAAGCGAAAGAAGTGAGATACGGTTCTAAGTGGGATCCCATAAATCTCTAGCCTTCGTCTCCTTGTTTACGTCGACTGAGACAATCTCTCTGAACCATGGGCGCTGATTCCGCCGCTATCATCCCCGGCGAGGACGATATGATCCCCGTCTCTTATCAGCTTCACGTCGTCGATCTCCGCCCCGTCCTTGGTGAACGCTTTGCTCGCTAAGAAGCCAAACTTCTTCGACCCGATGTCGAGCAGCTCCTGCAGCGAGTCCGGCAGCAGCACGAGCTTGGCCGTGGTGTCGCCTCTCTCGGGGCAGCTGATCGTCACCCGCTGGAGATTCGTGTTCTGTTGTTGTTGACCGCCGCCGCCGAACATATGCCTCGGCGGTCCAGCAACAGATGACAGCAGGCCGCTGTGGCTCTGCCTGTTGCTGAAGCTAGCAGCAGATATGATCCCAAACAGCGAGTTGTGGAAGTTTTCCCGCCGCGCCTGCTCGCTCTTCTCCAGCGTCCCGAACGGCGACGACGACGACGGTCTAATATCGTCGCCTACCGCCGGCGGCATGATGGGCTCGCTGCTGAATCTCCTCACCGGCGCGGGGAGAGGTGAGCCGGAGTTGGGTTCCTCGGCTTTCACAACGTCGAAGAGAACTTTGATCTCGTCGTGCCCTTGCTGATCCGCCAGGCTCCTGGGAGTCCAGCCGTGGTGGTCGGGCTTGTCCATGTCGGCACCATGTTGGATCAGGAACTCCGCCAGTCGGGGGTTCCCTTCGCAGACGGCTCGGTGGAGCGCGGTGCTCCCGTCCTTCTTCTCCGCCGTGACGTCGCCCCCGTGCCGGATGATGTCCTCCAGCAGCTCTATGCTGTTCTGTGCGGCGGCCGTGCACGCGAAGTGGCCCATGTCGCCGGCGGAGAGCTGTGCACCGTTGTCTATCAACAGCTTCGCCACCTGCTCGTGCTTCCCCACTATAGCTTCCCATAATGGAACGCTTCCCTCCGAATCTGTGTGTCACATCATAGTATGCTTCGCATATGAGCAAGAATGGTGAAGAAGCATATGGCCTAAAACTATACCACAAGAATTTATGAATCTAATAGTAACTGTGGATCTAAGAACAAATTTGGAGCATACCTGGACTGTTGGGATCTGCCCCAAAATCTAGCAAGAGACGAACACAGTGCTCATTGCCCTTGGATGCTGCTACATGCTAAATGCCACCAAAGAGAAAGAAACCAAAGTCAAACTCCGTTTCTTCGATTACTCACGAAGATAGATGACACGGGTGTCAGAAAGAAAAAGTCAGACCAGTGCTGTGTGTCCATTGTTGTCTGACTCATTCGGATCCAAACCGCGTCTCAGAAGCTGATGCAACAACAGGTCGTCTCCCCTGACCACGGCGAAAGACAGAGTAAGAGGCAACTCCAATCGGCCCCGGGTCAACATGGTCTCTATGTCTCTCAGGAGTCCTTCCATCAAAGGATCATCCATTTGCTCCTTCAGATACTGCACCATAGAAAGCTGGATCAGAATCGCTCACAAAAAGTCACTCAGTCTCACAACGCAAATCCACCAAGTAACTGGAATAAGTTGATTGTGCTATTATGATTATATATACACCTGAAGCAGGTTATTGATGATGATGGTTCCATCGCCGACATTTGACTGAACGAGGTTGAGGAATACGGTACGGTTCAGACGCAGCAGCTGGCACAGCGATCTTGTTCGCACCGTGAACAGTTGCGGCCTGTAACAGAGAATTCCGATCTCTCCCACGAGATCGCCTTTCTTCGCCACCCGAACAATCTGCACAAGGAGAAGGAAGTCAATGCTGCGTTTCATGAAACACCCGACGAGCCTATCCACAATTGTTGAGCAAGCAACTTGCCTCTTCGCTTCCGCTCCTGTGATCAATTAGCTCCTGCAAACCCGACGAGTCAGCGTTTGGGCGACTGATAGACGTATGAAATATATATAATATATATACATGCAGAAGAGAGATTTGATTCCATCTACCGCGCTGCCGGTCACTAGTATGTAAAAGTCTGTAGGTGCTTCGTTCTGCAAGATCACATCCTCCCTTGGGGGAAAGTATTCGCCTTTCATCTCAGAGACCTTCAAGTAATTTCGGAGAGAAGATGATAAGGTGAGAGCAAAAGATGCGTAGTGGTAACAGTAGTAGAATGGGATCACTTGATGGATGCATCACCAGCTGAAACAGCAGATCATGAGAAACTCCTCGGAACAAGTACACCTGTTGAACGAGGGAGTAAAACAGATAGTGAGAAATGCTGGATCGGATGGCTTTGGGAAGAGAATCCAGAATCTCTTGCTGTTGAAGCCCTTCTGAGTCAGTCCGAAACTTCAAACTGAGATGGGAGATCATTTGTTCTTGCAGCCGTTCTGGGATCTGGTTTCTTTGTGCAAACCCTGTGGCCGCTTGAATCGTGTCCCTCTGCAATGACCCCAACAGGCATCCTTAACGATACCGCACAATCAAACATCAAACTGCAGATTCGACATGCTTTCTCATACAACTTACGTATCTTCGAGTTCTGCTGGTGCCATGAACAACCAGATTAGTCATATTTCCGATCAGGTAGGCCGTCAATCCGAGGTTAAAGAGCATGTAAATGGTGGCAAAGATCATCTCCCGTGTGTTTTCGGCGTGCAGGTCTCCGTAGCCGACGGTCGTGAGGGTGGTGATCGACCAGTACATGGAAGTCACATATCGGTCCCACAAGCTTCGCTCGAGGAAGTTCGCCATGGAAGCCCCGATCCAGGTTCCGCTGGGATCATGATACCTTGCGGCGAGCAGATAATAGAAGCAGCCAGCACAGTGAACAGCAAATAGTGTCACCTACGAGGTAATTAACAGGTCACTTCGTCGGTGGAATCCCACACTTCATGAACGGAGTGGAAAAGCCCCGTCCCTCCGGTAAAAGAGAGTACTTACGCATATGAGCTTTGCGCACCGAACCCAGAAGTAATTGAAGCTCCTGTCTTTCTCCAGCCTGATACATCAATATGATACTCAGCTGTGTAATTTGATGAGAGGCGAAGTCGACAACGAAAACAGGAACACGCCATCATACCGAGCGAATAGTGCACTGACTCTTCGGAGACGCCAAAGCCGAAGCATGTTGAAGAATCCATAAGATCGGAGACTGGAAGGCAGGATTCTGAGAGCGATCTCCGAAGGGATCGTGGAGGCGACATCGAGGATAAACCAGGTGGTCAAGTACCGCACTGCTATTTTCTTATGATCGTCGACGAGCAGGTAAGTCGTTCTATCGAGGTAGGCCACGAAGAAGGTCAGAACGATGTCGACGGCGAAGAACGCGTTGACGATGTTATCCGCCAGGGCCAGAGGCCCCTTTGAGTTGTCGAGGAATCCGAACTCGAACGGAGACACCCAAGCCGAGTAGATGACCAGTACGATCAAGAATGTCTCCCAGGTTCTGCATGAAAGAAGATTCTAACGCCGTTGATGTTTCGTCAATCACATACAAAGCGAGCATCTCTCTGTTCTTTCTCACTCTTGTTACGAGAGAGAAAGATACATAGGAAAGAAAAAGGAAGAATGATTTCCGGAAGTACGGCCTACTGAACCAAAAAGGAGGGAGTGCAGCACCTGTATCTTCGATCGTAAGGGGAGACGATGGAGGAGCGAAGCTTGACCCTGCGATTGCTCCGGGCGCCGAGGGAGGGAAGGATTCCACTGGACAGGCTGTAATGGCTGCCGTCCCTCGAGAGATCCCTCTCCGTCTGGTGGCCGCAAATGATGGGCACCGGCATTTTGAACGCCCCCCCCCCCCCCCCCCCCCCCCCCCCCCCCCCCCCCCCCCCGCTGGCGTTCTC
>LVTN01000123.1:462322-503697 GCA_001649415.1 Musa itinerans | reverse complement strand
TATATATATATATATATAAAGCAACTGACAACTTAACTTCTTAAGATGAAGTAATATAATATTGATTAACTGATAACCTATTTGTTTTGAAACCTCGATGATGATATAATGTAATATTTAAATGAATATAACACAAATTGGTGTTAAAAAGTCGTGACATATCGTCACCCGGTCATAGTTGATCAGACCCTAACACGACCGAACCCGTGCACGACCCGTCCGTCCGAATCAGAATAGCCACGCATTGTTGTCATGGTTTGGGCCAAGGTGAGGCATGTGTGAATGCCCAAACCCAACAAAGCCCAGCCCACTGGAAGCGGCACCGTTGATTGGATCTTATAGATCACAACAGCGTTTGCGTACGCGATGTCAATGAATCCAACGGCCAGGAATGTCGCGTTCAAACGAAGCAGAGACAGGAAAAATGAAAGCATCTAGACTTAGGGTTCGCGTCTGTGTGTACTATATATACGCGCCGCTCCCCATCTTGACGTTTCCTCCTTCCGACTCGCCCCTCTTCGTCTGTCCGTCGCGAGAGCGATCGATCGATCGTTCGAATGGTAGGAACATTCCATCTGCTCTCTCGCCTCCTCCTTCTTACGTGTTGGATTTTTTTTATTGATTTCTTCTTTTCTACTTATTTTGATCGCCGCTGTTGTTTGCAGGCGTTGCCGAATCAACAGACCGTCGATTACCCGAGCTTCAAGCTCGTTCTCGTCGGTGATGGAGGGACCGGTGAGACGTCCTCTTATCTCTTGTCTCGTTTGGCCTTGTGATCCTTAATCCTTGGAATCGTTTTCTCGTGTCCTTGGTTATTTTATTTATTTTTATTTATTTTCACATAAAATTCCTGGTGCCTCTGAAGTTTTCCGGAGACTGCTATTACCGGATCAACATTCTCTGTATTAAATTCTATATTAATTCTAAAGCCGCTTTCTTTGGTCTTACTCTTACGTATTTCTCGGTAATGCTTTTGTTTCCTCTGCCTGTGCTAGTCGAATTGCATGATGTTTCTTCCGTGACAACTGGTATCTTCCTTTACGTGCAGTTGGAACTCAAAATATTGCACCTTTTTTGGGTTCAAAAAGATGAATAGTTTTGCAGGTGTTCTTGTCAATTTAATCATTTACTTTCTTAATGCTATGATTTAGGGAAAACTACATTTGTTAAGAGGCATCTTACTGGTGAATTCGAGAAGAAGTATGAACGTAAGTACTGTGACTGTGTCTGGACATATCTTTTCTTTTACCTTCTATTGTCAAATATACAGAATTTTGGTTTTTTTTTTCAGCCACAATTGGTGTCGAGGTCCATCCGTTGGATTTCTTTACAAACTGTGGGAAGATTAGGTTTTATTGCTGGGATACGGCTGGTCAAGAGAAATTTGGTGGCCTCAGAGATGGATACTAGTAAGTATTGAACTCTCTGCTTTAATTTTGATCATGGTCTTAGGAAAAATAAATGCAAATGGATTTGGTTGTATTCTTTTGTTTTCAGGTAATTAACTGCTTCACTAGTTTGGTTCTGAAGCAAAATTAAATTAACTTCTAACACATGGTCTTTCTAAGTATTGATGTACTAGTTAATTGCTCTAGCTGAAGCTGTTAGTGTGGTATTGATACCTTTTAATATATAAACAAAATGAATGAGGTCTTAGGAATTATCATAATTAGATGTTTGCCACATTGAATGATGGAGGCTTCTTGGCGTTAAATAAAAGTGAGTGTGTTTTAATATCATTTACACAATTCAGGTTGATGATTTGACATTACTTGTTTAACGAGAAGCTTAATTGTTACATATAGTTCTCTTATGCGATATCTGATTTCTCACTGACTGTTCGAAAGTCCTGTTATCTGCGGAAGATGAGCTAGTTTTTGAAAATTTTTATTTTTTTCCCTTCGAGTTCGATGAACTTCTTTCCTGTGAAATGCTTTTAAGCTAGCAGAAATAGGTCATTGATTGAGAACTCTGGAGACAAGCAAAAAGGGATCCTAAACTTGTGGAGGTAATACAGAATAATTAGGCATGCAAGTAGCTCTCCGTAAAAGAGTCCATGGAATAAAAAGTTCATTTTTGCATGGGTAGAGGTTTTTTTTTAAGTCAGCAATCATTTAAATTCTACTTGGGTGATCAAGTGCCCTTATGAAACCGATTTTGTTACTCTTGAGCAACTATTTGTCCAGTTAAAAAAAAAGTGAATTCATTGTTTCTTGACATAATACATATTTAATCATTTTGGGTGTTGATGTAAACTCATGAAGCACACACATTTAAATTATTTGTCATGTACATGTCAGACATTGGTATGTGTATGATTAACATGACAGGTAGATCATGTTATAATGCAATATCATTGGAGTTTGACTAGTAAATTGTCACCACGATAAATTGTTGGATCATGGGACCTTAATGTTCTTGTTTGCCTGAACTTTCGGTTTCCTGTGATGTGACAACAAGTTTTAATAGGACATTCCTTTAACGAAGTTCATAATTTCCATTACTGTTTTTGTGTGCTAAGCAAAATTGCTTTTCATTCTATAACTGCTGCTGCTTAGAGTCACATCGATGATCTATTGCAGTAAAGTTTGTGTGAGGGTTTTTAACTTGATTTCTTTTAACTTTCTTCCACAGCATCCATGGCCAATGTGCCATTATCATGTTCGATGTGACTGCCCGGTTGACTTATAAAAATGTTCCAACATGGCACCGGGACCTGTGCAGGTTGTTTGACAATACTTGGGACTGAATAAGCGCATGTTTTGTTCACATTTCAAACTGTTTTATTACCCATTTTGTTCTCAAAGCAGGGTTTGTGAGAATATTCCAATTGTTCTATGTGGCAACAAGGTTGATGTGAAGAACAGGCAGGTTAAAGCAAAGCAAGTTACATTCCACAGGAAGAAGAACCTCCAATACTATGAGATTTCTGCAAAGAGCAATTATAACTTCGAGAAGCCCTTCCTCTATCTTGCTAGAAAACTTGCAGGGTAATGAGAAATTGTGTAAGCATCATATCTGAATATATATACAAGGTAAACATGATGACAATTCTGTTGGCAGGGACCCAAATCTTCACTTTGTTGAATCTCCAGCTCTTGCGCCTCCAGAAGTTCAGATTGATCTGGCCGCACAGCAACAGTAAGTGCACCTTAACTTCCTGATCAATAGTTTGAAAACTGTTTCAACTTTCTCTCCATGGTTCCAAAAGTTTTTTGCTCCAAACTTCTGCCCCATGATTCTAAATGTTTTCCTGGTTGAGTTATGACATCGAAGAACTTTTGGTATTTATCTTAGACGTCTCTCGGAATTGGTGACTCGCATGGTATTTTGTGTATATTAGATCAGATAACTTCTTGATGCGTTGGTTTTTTGTGTACTTAATGTAAATAGGTTATTGTGGATTCTTGAGGTGTACTTGATTGGTTCTTGTGGAGAAGACCATCATAGTGAATTTTGAACTGTTGATCTACATGAGAACATCGTAGTGATATTTTGATGTTATTTGTCGTCAAGCATTGTCAAATGTTTCAGTAGGTCTAAATAACAGATGGTTCGTATAAACATTTTGTCAGTTATAATTTAAAATTGCAAATTCTTATTCCTAGTTGCTTAAAAGTCATTAAGGTTTGTTGTATACCATATCACATAGGGTCAATGTATCTTCTGTATGTATTATCATGACTCTTTTTTTTTTTTAAATCATTATATCATGCATGCTAACTAGTTATATTTGGTACTTAATTGCCGAAAGATGTAGTGAGAAAACTTTGGAATCCGAATTCATCAAGTGAAATTGTTGCATTCTAATGTTCAATGTGTGTTCAATGGCCCACTGTATCTGTCAGCTGGTCATGTCACTTCATGTTAAGGTTCTCAATATTGGTTATCTAACCGTGTTATCTTTGATTTTCAGGCATGAAGCAGAGTTGGCTGCAGCTGCTGCCCAACCCCTTCCCGATGACGATGATGATGTATTCGATTAGGCCCTTCTTAGTTCAGGTGCCCATATGCAGTGAGCTCTCACAGCATCATGTAGTTCAAGTCTTTGAACCATTTCAATTATCTTGCCCGAAGGAGTTGAACTTCGATCTTTACCATTTGAGAAGTCGTGGAGACCAGTCGTGTAGTTGATGTGGAAGCCAAGTTTCGAGAAATCTTGTGCTGAATTCGATGCCTTTTATGCTGCGAGCAACCTGTTCTTTTGCTGGAATTAGGAGCTTGCGTGCTCTTTATATCGAAGTATAATGTTTTGTGATGCTTGTTCTTCATTTCTATTTTTATTTTACATTATCCTATTTGAAATAGACCTACTTGTCGCAGATTATTTCTCAAAGTTATTCTGCGTGTCATTATTTGTCAGTAGTGTTTTTGTTCTGTAAATTAATGGTATATCTTCAGGTGTTAATGTTAGCCGAAATGGAGGAAACGTTTCACCCCTTCGTATTCAACCTTGCAATGGTTACCTATAGAAAATGAATACAATAAATAATTTACTTTTTTACTTGCACCCACCCATTAAAGAAGGCATTGGAGTGCTAAGGGAGGATCACTTATGGAGGTCAAACTGGTGGAGCTTTGAAGTGGAGAACAAAACTTGGATTTGCATCGAATCCTCGAAGACAAACCTGCATCGAGCGTTCACAACTCGAATGTGGAATTCTCTGGTCAAAATTGATCGGGTCCAAAGTGATGTCATTTTAAGAGCCAGTCAATGAAAACCTACTTCACCTCCTGCCCGAGTCCAGTGAAAATATTATTTCGTCACCTTTCAGACAACAAAGTCTGAGGTTGCCGACGCTCGAGTTGAAGTGTTCCTCCAATAAACCATCTAACTTTCCTGAAACACAAGTGAAGTATATTGTAAGAAAAAGAGAAGAACAGTTTCACTTCATATTTTTGTTAGACCACTTCTCAGTTCCGACAGCGATAAAAAACCCCAGCGTTGATCAACAAACCATGGCAATACTACTGCAAGAGGGATTCGAATCACATTCATCCACCTTCTCTCTCTCTCAAGCTTAATTTCACGCACAAACCTCCTCTCATGGAGTCCAAGAGAGCAAAGGTTTTTGCCGCCTCTGCAGTCGTCAGCCTCCTGGTCCTGCTCGTCGTCCTGTGGATCTGCCTCGGACCGTCCACTGCCTCTTACATCGTGTCCGGCCTAGTCTTCGCCGCCATCCTGGCCATCTTGGCGTGGGTGTTGACCTTGTACACGGCGCTCGACCGGATGCAGATGTCCGCGGCGAGGTGGTCGGCGCTTGAGCGGGAGGAGCTCCGCGTCGAGTACAGCTTCCTCCGCAAAGTCGCGGGCCTGCCCATCAAGTTCCGACTCGACGACCTCGTGGTGGCCACCGACAACTTCCAGGCCCTGGTGGGGCGCGGTTCCTCGGCGTCGGTGTTCCGCGGGATCCTCGACGACGGAACGCCCGTGGCCGTGAAGCGGATCGAGGCGGCGGAGCGTGGGGACCGTGAGTTCCGCTCAGAGGTCTCCGCCATCGCCAGCATACAGCACGTCAATCTCGTCCGCCTCCTCGGCTACTGCATTGTCCCCGGCGGCCCAAAGTTCCTGGTCTACGAATTCGTGGCGAACGGATCCCTGGACAAGTGGATCTTCCCTTCCGCCCAGAAGGACCACGACGGCCGCCGGCGGTGCCTGCCATGGGCCGTGAGGTACCGTGCCGCCGTCGACGTGGCCAAGGCACTGAGCTACCTCCACCACGACTGCCGCGCCCGCGTCCTCCACCTCGACGTCAAGCCAGAAAACATCCTGCTCGACGAGGGCTTCCGGGCCGTCGTGGCGGACTTCGGGCTGTCGAAGCTGATGGGAAAGGACGAGAGCCGGGTGGTGACCACCATCCGAGGGACGCGCGGCTACTTGGCCCCCGAGTGGATCATCGGGTCGGGCGTCTCCGACAAGTCCGACATCTACAGCTACGGGATGGTGCTGCTGGAGATGGTTGGAGGGCGGCGTAGCGTGCAGCTGGTGGACGGAGACGTCGCCTCGCGCAGGAAGTGGTCCTACTTCCCCCAGATCGTGAGCGAGAAGGTGAGGCAGCGGAGGCTGATGGAGGTGGTCGACGAAAGGCTGAAGAGCGTCGAAGGGCCACCGGACGAGAAGGAGGTGCGCACCTTGGTGCATGTGGCGCTGTGGTGCATCCAGGAGAAGGCGGAGACCCGGCCGAGCATGGCACGCGTGGTGGACATGCTCGAGGGTAGGATCGCCGTCGACGACGACCCGCCGAAGCCGGACATGATCATCTCGAGCCTCCTATCCCCCGAGCCGGACGTTTTCGATGAGGCGGGCGCCAAGGATACACATGCGGCGGCAGCCGGAATGCTGGAGTTGGATACCCAATCGGCAACGACGTATTCATTGGATGTGTCGTCGATCTTATCAGCTCGATAGCACTGTGCTTTTGCAGAGCCGCCGGAACTGTGTGTCACTTCACTGTGTCCTGCTCACCCTGCACCTCAAATCTTTTTTAGCACCTGTGTTGAGGGGATCCTCCCACTGCCTCATTTGATTCCTCAAGTTTATTTGGATCAATAGCTTCTCCTGTGCTACATCAGAATCAAAATTTCCAACCGCACTAGTCTCCTCTAGTATTCACATTATCCAAAGATACAGTGTGCTATGAGTTCCAATCTGCAGGTAAACGTCCCTTTCTTCTACCTAAAACACATCAATACTTAAAGACAGTCGATCGTCATCGGAATCGGTCATTCCATACGGAGACTTAATATAAATGACCAGTCACCGTTGTGTTCGAATGCTACTTGTGGATCAGAGCATCTTTCTTCTGGTGCGCACTCGATCAAGAACAGTTGACATTGCACAGCCCTACGCCGTGATCGGAGCATCGTTGATTCCTGCATGCGGCAGCACACAAAAGACGTAACCACGACGTGTCAGCTCACGCGGTGGACGAGCGACTGGCTTCATGCAGTTTCCTAGGAAACGATCATAACATGGATAAGCATGACAAAGCGCTACAGAAAAGACAGCATCTCCTCGTCGCATGTCTAACACGGATTCTGCCATCCACACAAACAAGGAAATCAGTGAAATCGAGAAAGAAGAAGAAGAAGAAGAAGAGATGCTTATCAGCGCACGCAGAGGCACTTTGACTTCTGCACAGCTTTTTCCTTGGATATTGTTGTTTTCAGAAGGATTCTCCACTACTTTCTTCGACTTCAAAGTTGGCTTCTATTGGATCGCTCTTCGAGTGACAAAACAAAGCTTGCCATCACCATCACGTTCAATGCATTATACAGGAAAATGAAGAGAATATAAAGCATTCTTCACACTAAACACAATTTCTTTATCTTTTTAAGTAGTCAATTTGGATCGGTGGCGTATGAAGTATCGTTTGTTCATATGGCTGCCTGCCATCATCTTCACAAAACTAGTAAAGTAGAAAATAAAGGTGTACCATATGGGATTCCCATTGAATGAAGAGGAGCCGAAGAACCAAATTAGTTGCAGACCTTTCTGAAATGGGGGTATAAAGAGAGAGACAATTTATAGTCCATGGTGAGTCCAATTATTCCTTTTGCATTTGCACGGTAGGGCAGCAGGCTTCGACCTGAACACTTCGCTATCATGGGTGGATCTCTCTTTCTTTCGAGATGGGACCTCAATGTCAAATATGAAAAGCTCTCCATCGAATCGATAAGATAATGACACAAAATAATGTGTTGGATCCTTCTCCATCGAATCGATAAGATAATGACACAAATAAAATACTGTGTTGGATCCCGTGGCATTACGTACGACTCCCTAAGTTTACCTATCTGCTAATGTCATGAGCTATCTATCTATCTATCTATCCATGGTGTGAAGGCCAGAGAGTACGAGTGTCCAATCTGCTTCGTTCTCTGTTTGTGTCGCCGTGAGCTGATCTTTCATTTGATTCTGTCTTCTGTACTCTTCTCAGCATCGAATGACGAGATCATTTGATTATGAGAGAAGCACCGGTGAAGAGAGAGAGCACGATATGCAATTCTTGGACGCTACTCTTCGAGCAACCAAAAATGGTCTGACACTGATCCGAATGGTTGATGACGGAAGATATTCTCGGACTCCTGCTGGTTCGCACTTCCTTCCACTGTGTCCCAAGCATCGATTCCCACACGCAAATCCCAAGCATCTCTCCCTTTCCTTCGTTCCACTTCTACCTATCGTATTGGCTAAACGGCTCATGAACGAGAGTTGGTGGTGCCACCAGTCATTCTCTGCATAGAAGAAAGCTCCAATGCCTTTTCCTCTATATGCCTCTAGCTTTCCTTATCGGGTGCTGTTAGGCCTTCCCGAAAGCACTACTCCGCGGTTGAGTCGTAAGCAGTGAGCAGCGCTGTAGTTCGATGCGGATTCCCGGCTTGTTCTCGCACCCCATTCGCCAACGATTCTTATAAATAGAGGTCAATCGAGCGATTCTTCAATGCAGAGGAGCCCGTCGCAGCAGCAGCAGCAGCAGAGGGTCATCGACTGCTCCTCTCCCGTCGAAATGCATCGCGGTAGCAGCTCGTATGCTTCTGGTTAGGTTCCTCGCGCTTGGTCGTAATGCATGAGTGCTTGCATCGAAGCTAGTGCTTGCTTCGCTGAGATGGAGGATTGCAGGTGCGACCAGGAGGCCGGTGGAGTTCGGGAGAAGCTACGTGGTAAGGCCGAAGGGAAGACACCAAGCGACCATCGTGTGGCTTCATGGGTTAGGCGATAACGGAGCAAGGTATGTCTTTGAGAATCTGATCTCTGCGGCTTTGACGTTCTCTCCTCGCGTCAAGACTTAGGATTGGATACAGAACACTCGTAAGCAGATTTCCTGATCGAGTGGCTTATCTATCATTCAGACTGTTTCGTTCCTAGCATCGCTTGGCTTCGTAGGATGTACTTGAATGGCACATCGATCTCCTTTTTGCATGACTAGGTGGAGAATGTCAATGCGTCGTTGATTGTTCCTGGGAATCTCTTTTAGCTCCTGCCCAAATCCATTCAAAACCCCCAACATTCAACATATGTCTTTACGGAATAGGCTGTGTTTAATATACTACAATTACACTGCAGTAGAATGGTAGTTCTCTAGTACAGTTTTCAGGGGACTAATTACTCGTTAATGTTGACTTCCTGCTTTCCTGGTGCAGTTGTTCCCACCTCGTGGAAACCCTTCCTCTGCCAAACGTAAGTGTAGACCGATCGCTTGCGAGCTTTATCATTCACGATGATATCATTCCTTTTGGTTTCTTAGTGCATTATTCTCCTGCTTCGGAAGGCATAATTGATCGTTGCGGATTCAAACTAAAGCTTGTGCCATTGCAGATTAAGTGGATATGCCCCACTGCTCCTACCCGACCGGTTGCAATGTTTGGTGGATTTGCCTGCACAGCATGTAACTCTCCAGCTCTGGAGATCATTCTTTCCTTGAACTCTGCTAAATTTCTGATCTGCTCCATCTTCAATGATTCTCATAGGGTTTGATATCGGGGAGATATCAGAGGATGGCGCTGATGATGTTGATGGAATGGATGCTTCGGCAGCACATATCGCAAATCTTTTGTCTTCTGAGCCACCTGATGGTACTTTTGCTAAAGATCAGCACGTTAAATCTGGCTCTATATTGTGGATGTGAATGAGGAAATCTATATTTTGCTGGATATGATGCGCTCACTCCTCCGATTGTTACAGTGAAGCTTGGCATCGGTGGGTTCAGCATGGGTGCTGCAGCTGCCCTGTACTCTGCCACTTGCTTCACGCATGGTAAATATGGAAATGGCAGTGTATACCCCATAAACCTCAGTGCAGTTGTTGGTCTCAGTGGCTGGCTTCCATGTTCCAGGTCCGTTCCGACCTAAATCATAGCGTCCTCTTTGATTGTTCTGACATAGGAAATCTACCACTTCCATAATTTTTTGGGCATATGAATCAAAGTAAACAAATCATTTGCATGTTCCACACCATTAGGAGCTTGAAGACCAAGGTGGATAGTTCACAAGATGCTGCAAGGCGGGCTGCCTCCTTGCCTGTTTTGCTCTGCCATGGAAGAGGTACCTTATGGTTCCCACACGAGTTCTGAATCTACTCTCGAGGCCGGAGAGTTCTGAATCTACTCTTGTGCTTTCTCGTCGCAGGAGATGGAGTCGTTCCCTATGCCCACGGGGAGAGGTCCGCGGAGGTCCTAAGAATGTCTGGGTTTCTAAATCTCACGTTCAAGACCTTCAATGGGTACGCTCCTGCTGCTGCTGCTGCAGCAACTTCATATTTCCACTTCTAAATCAATGCAAATGCATGTTTCAGACTCGAACACTACACGACACCGGAAGAGATGGATGGTGTGTGCAAGTGGCTCACGGCGAGGCTGCGGCTCGATGCGTCTCGCTCATGACTGGGGAGAGACGTTGCTCTCGAAACGTAGAACTTGCTTCGGCATTTGTTCAGGTGGCGTGTGGGGAAGTATATGATTCCTCTTAAGCAACTATCGTAAATGCATGTGTATTGTGTCGAGTGGGGTTTGGCAGCAGCTTGTTGGCATGTAGTACGTCTCACTGTAAGTGAACAGTCGCACTACCTTTTGTTTTTGTAGAGATTGGTACGGTGTGGAATTCGATTATAGCAGCAGAGTCTGTATAATAAACTACCAAAGAAGTATTTTGTAGGATGCGTGTCTCCAGATATATGCTGTTGTTGTATATGACACAAACAGTCACAGGTGATATGTGCTGTGTTGTTTTCTATGCCCACACACACTAGCAAGTGTCTACTAAACATTCATTTCATTCATGCATCATATTTAGCAATATTAAGAACATGATTGCTGTCGACCATTCCCTAATCAATCGCAAAAACTTGCAAGTCATGAGCTATCCCCATAACCGGATAGCTGCTTCTGCCATCCGGTGCTCGATAGCCGGGCTGCTTGTTTACAGCATATGAAGCACAGGACAAGTTCCTGCAGCAAAAGAAAGAGTGGCCAATTTTTGAGGTATATAACTGCAAATTTTTGTCCCCAGACATCCTTGTGATTGATTAACAACTTTGTTTCCAGTAGAGATTGTGGCAGGGAATTGTGATGATCGAACTGAACACTTGCAGAACATCAAATAACCTAAACAACAACTTTACAGTGTTTACAAATAGCAAATGCTGCAATAAAAGCGACACCTAACCATGAGCAATGGGCGCGCAGCAGGGAGCTCAGTGCTTCACAAGGCTAAAACGAAAAATTAACATCACAAGGCACCACAAGCATATGGCATCTTAAACTGGTAGTAAGCATAGCAGCCCACAACTAATCCAATATCGAGCAAGCAGAAACAAGCACAGTGCTTTGGGCCTGACACATTGAGCCTAGCATCAAGATACATCATCATCATCATCATCATCATCATCACCGTCATCATCTGACATCCAAACCTGCCTCCGTTGTCTTCCTTGGTTCTGTTGAGAAGTTGTATCTACCACATCGGATCCACCGTCAATGTTAACTTCATCATCATTTGCTCCATCAAGCGTGCCAGTGGACGTTAAATTGCTTAAGGACTCTCCCCATGGGACCACCCCACTTCTCCTTCGGCCCCTCGATGAACCCCTCAAAGAGCTTGAAATGAAAGACCGTGGCAGAGATGATCGACCGGTGTCGTTTCCTCCTTCTCGATGCACATGTACTACCAAAAACATAGTGACCGAGGGAAATATGAACATGCTTCCATTGGTCTCTTCATCATCCTCAGTGATGTTGACCTCATCTTCCTCTCTGGTCACAGCTGAGCGAAACATGCTGAATAGGTCACCAAGGTCCCGTTGCCGTTCCATCCTTCTCCAGTCTTGCTGTCGCTCGGGGTCTGCCTCTGATGGCCGCATGGATGGATGCTCTTTCCTTGCATGCTTCCTTAGCTCCCCATAAATGCCACTAAATGCACATGACTCCGTGGAGCAGCTACGAGTTTTAGCATTCATATATCTACGAGCAGGCTCCACCACTGTCCAGCCAGTGACTGAACCTCGGCAGAGAGGGCATGAGAGCTTGGTTGGTTGCTGTGTGTCACCATTATCCTGTGGTGGCTTGGATCCAGAAAAAGCCTTGCGGTACTGATCCAGACAGTTAGAATGACGGTAGCTAGTGTCACACATGAATGGGCGACAACCGTTGTCGTGTGAGGAGCATAGGAGGAGAACAGCATTGTGAGGGTGTTCCATGCACACAGGGCATCGAACCTCCTCCCATTCTTTGATGTCCTTGGCTGATTCTGCGGACTCAGGTTGGTTATGTGAGGAAGAACTAGATGGAAAAGGTGATGCACGAGATCGCCGGTCAAAGGACTGAGACCATGACCTCCTTTGCTTAGGCATATTAGCTAGTTTAAGATGAATGAAACCACCCAAAAATCTTCTTAGTATGATGAGGAATGCCGCACCGGAAGAATTCTCGGGACAGTCACTAAACAAAAGGTGTAAACAGCAATCAGCAAACAAACGAGAGCTGAATTCCAGCATGAACTTCTTATCAATATAACAAGCTTTTCATTCAAATCTTTTGCCACTGCATAAAGGTCTAAAGTGGGGAGAAAAGAAATACATCTACTAATGCTAATATCCCAAGAACCACAGAGATACAGTTAAGGTTAAATGCTACTTTTGAAACTTAAGTACCATAATTACAGATTTCATCAATAAAAACACAGTCCATATCCAATGCCGCTACTAATTCCATTGTTCAATTAGACAGACATAAAACTTGGTTAAGAATAAGCCTGACAAGGTGCAGTGATCAAGAACATAGAAAAGCAAATATGCTTCATTTACATCGGCCATAGAGGAAGTGAAACATACAAGGAAAAGAAAAATGGCAGTCAAAGCGATCAAAACAGGAACCCAACCATAGATGAGGCGGAAGCTAATTTCATCAATTATGTAGAATGCCAAATACGATGCAGCACAAGTCCTACAAGGTAATTGAATTCACGACTATGCTACACGGACCGCCCTGTGCTACCAAACAATCGCAATCTCTATTTCTGTGAATCGTGAATATATCAATAAGATGCCTATTGCTCAAATACAACTTATAGCAGGATAAAAGGTAATAATAATCTCTGTCTACCTAATTTCATCAATTATGTAGAATGCCAAATACGATGCAGCACAAGACCTACAAGGTAATTGAATTCACGACTACGTTACACGGAGCGCCCTGTGCTACCAAACAATAGCAATCTCTATTTCTGTGAATCGTGAATATATCAATAAGATGCCTATTGCTCGAATACAACTTATAGCAGGATAAAAGGTAATAATAATCTCTGTCTACCTAATTTCATCAATTATGTAGAATGCCAAATACGATGCAGCACAAGACCTACAAGGTAATTGAATTCACGACTACGTTACACGGAGCGCCCTGTGCTACCAAACAATAGCAATCTCTATTTCTGTGAATCGTGAATATATCAATAAGATGCCTATTGCTCGAATACAACTTAAAGCAGTCTTAACCTAACCCTAATTAACATTAGGGGGGTGTGGGTGGCTACGTTTTGGAGACAGAAAAAGACATAAATAAGGCAGCAACGTGAGAGAAGAAGACAGCCACGGGATTCCAAAGAAAAAAAGGAAAACAAGGCAGAAAAGGAAGAGAAAGAAAGGGAAGAAGACAAGGACAACGCAGAGAGACTGTTCTCAATCATCTAGCAATGTTCTCATCTCAGGTTAGATCAAATCTACAGTAGACTCTTGCTGTGATTACTTGGGGAGGTTTTAGATATTATGGGCAGTGACGTGATCCTTATATCCCAGTTATTCTCTCGTGGTTGTTGCTAAGGTTTAGGATGAGAGATTTGTATATTCATTATTCTCATAGTAGATTATCTTTAGTTTGCCCCGTGATTTTTACCCTTCACATTGAAGGGGTTTTCCACGTATATCTTGGTGTTTTGTTTGATCGTGCTTCCATTTAATTCCGCTGCGTATTATAGTCTTCTAGTATTTGTTCATATACAAAGGTTATTCCTGTTTATATCCCCATGTAGCAATAATAATAATCTCTGTCTACCTAATTTCATCAACTATGTAGAATGCGAAATACGATGCAGCACAAGACCTACAAGGTAATTGAATTCACGACTATGCTACACGGAGCGCCCTGTGTTACCAAACAATTGCAATCTCTATTTCTGTGAATCGTGAATATATCAATAAGATGCCTATTGCTCGAATACAAGTTATAGCAGGATAAAAGATAAGAATAATCTCTGTCTTCACATATCCGCAACTCATCTTCATAATGAAAGTTAGATAGTTCATCATGGCATCTTGCACCGATTAGAGAAGTGTTCCTTTTAGTCACCATGAGCAGATGCCACATAATTGGGCGGTGCCGAGAGCAACCAGTCCCAGAGCCCAGAGGAGCTACCCGATCAAACAAGACGAATCGGGTGAACAAGAAAGGAAAATAATAAAAAGAAAGAGCCCATCGGGCATTTACTACATAACGGCATCCACATAAAGAAATTAAGCACTCCAACAGCATAAGAAGATATCGAACTGAACAGGGAGATCTCCAAAACAGAGGCTGCTGCTGGTTCCAGTCCAAGGCACAAGCACAATAAAGCGAACAAAAACTATGCATTCATTCCTACGGGAAAAGGGGAGGAAAAGGGTATCATGACAGACTAGATAACGGGAGAGAGATTTTACCGAGGTACGGCAGAGCGAGATCGGAGCTGCGAAAAGGGGAGAGATTAGGGCGAAACGCTTGCTATTTGGGCTGCGGCGATCCATTCAACGACTGAAATATATGCATCTGTTGGGAAGAGGAGTCTTTGTTGGACTTGGCTTGGGCGGAGACGGCGCGCAGGAGAGAGAGAAGGAGAGAGGAAAAGGAACCCTATATTCCCGAAGAGACAGCAATTTCTAATCGTGAGGTCGCCGGTCCCCCAGAACATAGAAAAAGATTACATATCATTATATATAAATAGCAACAAATTAAAACAAAAACCAAAGATTCCCCAGTCAGATACCTCCGACACATCTGGGTCCCGAGGTGGGGCCCAGAAATTGCTTCGCCCAATAAAAGGGCAGGTAGAATTGGAAAGGGGATGGCGAAGAGAGCGGAGCAGCGGCACTTCGGTGGCCCGTGACTCGGACGGGCTCGACGCGTACGTTCACGCATGGGCGACCTGTGAATCCCATGTCGTGTGGCTCCCTGGTTTCCTCTCATTTTGAAGCAAGTCTCGTTTCGGAGGGTCGTATCGTCGTCGATGGCTTTGTGACACCTGTGAAGGCATTACACTGTCATAAATAAATAAAAGAGAAATTGATATGATCTTATCACCGTGCACCAAACTCCTCCTCATCCGCAATCACAAAAAGCCATTGTGGAACGCACGCATCCAGTTTTGTGCACTTACGCAAGCAGCTTGCTGGCACATCACCATCAAATTCAAATGCTTAAAATCAAATAGCACCTTAAGCTTGTGAATGGAGCTGTGTACCACACCATCATCTTAATGTCGGCATTCCAGCATTGCGCACGCCATATCTCACAAAGTTCTGATGCTAATAAACAACAACGTAGAATCTTGAGCTCAATGGTGACGACCGCTGATTCTGCAAATACCCCATCACGTAAAATTGACCTGTATAGCTAAAAACATAAAAAAGATATCTGTAATACGCGATATACACGATAATGACTGCTTAATCTTATGTATAAATTGACCTGTATAGCTAAAAACATAAAAAAGAGCAACATCTTGTGTTGTAAAAAAGAAATCTGTAATACGCGATATATGCTCATGTACAATTGCTGTATAAAAAGCAACACAATAATGACTGCTTAATCTTATGTATACAAGTCATAGAGGAGGTGGCTCTAGACTCTTGAAGAAGATTTTTTGACACATCCTATTCCATCAAATTGTTTACGGTCATCCGTCGACTTACCATGGACGAGGGGTTCTCCACAGGCAGTGTTCTGGTCTGTGCCTTCATCATCAACAATCTGTAATTCGAAACCAAAATTTGATCAGGACCAACTAAAGTCATGTTAGCTGAAGAATCAATCAACTCACACGGAAAATAGCTGATCTAAAAGAAGATGATAGTTGTAAAGGTGATGCAAATGATAAAATCGATGACATGATCAGCTGCAAGAGTAACACAAACATGATGTAAGAGCCAAGGAAAAAGTACATAATATAGCCCAAATAGATATAAAGCAAAAAAAAAAAAAAGGAGAGCAGAGGTTGCTAAAGCATTTTCGGCCTAAAAGCAAAAGGGGAAAGAAGACACATGAGTAGTCCTATGGCCGTTTTTATCCTACAAATTCCTAGGATATTTTAGAGGGAACTCAATTATCAGAGTGCTGATACACATTACCGTAGTAGACGAAGCAATTGCATGTATAAGACAGAAGATTCCACTACTGATAAAAGGCGTGAGCATCTCATCCTTGACTCTTCAAGAAAGACTGTCAGATGCAAATCGCTAAACAGTCACAAATATCTGCTTCCAAAAGCCACTTTTACAATCAGTATAACATTTTTTATCAATAAACGATACTTTTACAAGTAAAGACTTGTTTGTGTATCACAATTTTAAAAAATGTATGTTTACACTAGAATAATCCAGGAAACCATGCATTAAGGTGTACCCATATGGCCATTACCTTTCTAACAGAGAAAATGTGACATGTTTAACTTGGTGGAGAGTAATAAAACACTAGCAAATATTCATTTCTATTACTAGGTTTTCCATCAACAAGTCTAGAGTGGCCATAAAATTGATTGTAGGTGATAAGAAAATTAAAACAGAAGTCATGCAACTAAACTAACTCTTTTAGTGGCAGAACCTTACAAGGAAAGACATAGTAGCAGAACCTTACAAAGCACTTTTGCAGAAACAGCAAATAACAAAAGCAGAAAAGTTATAGACAAAAATACTTGTACCAAAAAGCTAACAGAAAATATAGATAGATAAGGCTGAAAAGTAGTTGATAAACACTACACAGTGAAGTAGACGAGAAGTTCATCAAAGAAGAGTAGATAAGTCAGTTTGCAGTAGACACCTGATTTAAAAGGATGAAGAAACATGCCAAGTTCTGATCTTATGATCGATGGAAATAGTCCATTCCACCCCCAAAACACGTGCATCAGTCACTCATCTTCTCCACCAAACCCGGCAGGTGAAATTCATGTGGACCTTTATATTTTTGCATCAAGATGATATACTGCCTTGATGGTTCCTACTTCTTGACAGTCCATGTATCAAACTTCTGCATGTTTCACCATTTGAAATGTATCCTAGCTTCTGCAACCTATCCTGCAGTTCGATTGTCTCAGACATCTCTCTCTCATAACAGTATAACCGGATCAGGGAATTGTAGCCGTTGTTCTCATATATCTGAAACTTTTCAGCAAAGTACACCAGAAGTGATTCTGCTTTAGCAAGATCCCTTTTTTCACAGCAGCCACGGACCAAGGCAGCACATATGCCAGGGTCAGGCTGAATATCCCACTCGATCATTTCCTTCATCAAGCACTCACCCTCAAAAGTTTTGCCAGATCTGCATAGGCATTTGATGAGAATTTGATATGTAACAATGTCAGGTCTGATGCCCTTGCCAACCATTTCATTCTTTAAAGCAAGAGCCTCTGGCTCCAAAGATTCACACTTACAAAATGAGTCCATAAGTGAATTATAGATCTCTAGGTCAGGCTCATATCCATCGAGCTGCATTCGCTTCAACAGACTCCTTGCCGCACTCGGCCTGCCTTCCATGCACAGTGCATTGATGAGGCACTTGTAGACAACAACAGAGATAATGATCCCTATTTTGTGAAGCAATGCAATCAGGTTCAAACAAGGAAGCAGCTTCCCACCCTTTATATGTGCTTCAACAATCGTGCTGCAAGCAAAGTCATCTGGCATCAAGCCACCTGATATCATATCTTGCACCAGCAATTTCGATTCCTTCAGTTTGCCTTCCCTGCAGTATCCATTTAATAGAACGTTGTATGAACGGCTATCTGGGCAGACGCCTCTGCGAAGCATTGTGTCGAACATCTGTCGTGCCTGGATGACCTTACCATCTCTACAAAGACCATTCATCAGAATCGTGTACGAAATCAGATCGGGTTCAACACCCCTGTAACGCATGATCCTGTAAAGGTGGAATGCGTCTTCCAACATGCCCCTCCGGCAGTACCCGTCCATAAGGGTGTTGTAAGTGATGACATCTGGATCGAACCCTTCCGATTCCATCTCCTCCAAGAAGTCCTCAGCCCTGATGCCCTCTTTGCTGCTGCCACGGCACAGGGCGTGTATCAGTATGTTGAAAGTGTACGAGTTCGAGGGGACACCGATCCTCCGCATCTCGCCGTACAAGTCCCAGCACAGATCAAGACTTCTGGACTTGGCAAGAGAGTTGAGGAGGCAATTAAAGGCTTCAGCATCAGGGGCGAGGCCCAACTCGATCGCCCTCCTGCAGGTTTCGAGGGCGTCCGAGGTCCTTCCTAGTTTGGTGTACACCTTGACCAGCATACCGAAGACGGCAGGGTGGCCATTGCAGCAGGCGGCGGAGGCAGCGAGGAGGGCCTGGAAGGCGTCATCAACGCGGTTGTAGGTGCGGACGAAGTCCGAGAGGATGCAGAGGGCCTGAGAGGAATGGGCAGAGGAGGCGAGAATGTGGGCGAGGAGCGCAAAGTTGTGGGGTGAAGGGAGGACGTGGGATTGGGTCCATCGAAAGAAACGGAGGGAGGCGAGGGGGAGGGATTGGCAGCGGAGTAGGATGCGGGAGACCTCCTGCGGGCGTAGGAAAGGAAGGAGATGGCCTTCCAGTAATTCTCCTCCTCCTCCGCTCAGTTCATCATCAGATAGTTGTTGCTGCTGCTTGAGTCGGGAGGTAATGAGGTCGACGGTGGCATTGAGGGGATTGAGGGAGATGATCCTGTAAAGGTGGAATGCGTCTTCCAACATGCCCCTCCGGCAGTACCCGTCCATAAGGGTGTTGTAAGTGATGACATCTGGATCGAACCCTTCCGATTCCATCTCCTCCAAGAAGTCCTCAGCCCTGATGCCCTCTTTGCTGCTGCCACGGCACAGGGCGTGTATCAGTATGTTGAAAGTGTACGAGTTCGAGGGGACACCGATCCTCCGCATCTCGCCGTACAAGTCCCAGCACAGATCAAGACTTCTGGACTTGGCAAGAGAGTTGAGGAGGCAATTAAAGGCTTCAGCATCAGGGGCGAGGCCCAACTCGATCGCCCTCCTGCAGGTTTCGAGGGCGTCCGAGGTCCTTCCTAGTTTGGTGTACACCTTGACCAGCATACCGAAGACGGCAGGGTGGCCATTGCAGCAGGCGGCGGAGGCAGCGAGGAGGGCCTGGAAGGCGTCATCAACGCGGTTGTAGGTGCGGACGAAGTCCGAGAGGATGCAGAGGGCCTGAGAGGAATGGGCAGAGGAGGCGAGAATGTGGGCGAGGAGCGCAAAGTTGTGGGGTGAAGGGAGGACGTGGGATTGGGTCCATCGAAAGAAACGGAGGGAGGCGAGGGGGAGGGATTGGCAGCGGAGTAGGATGCGGGAGACCTCCTGCGGGCGTAGGAAAGGAAGGAGATGGCCTTCCAGTAATTCTCCTCCTCCTCCGCTCAGTTCATCATCAGATAGTTGTTGCTGCTGCTGCTGCTTGAGTCGGGAGGTAATGAGGTCGACGGTGGCATTGAAGGGATTGAGGGAGAGAGGGAGGAGAGAAGAGAGTGGGTTGGTGGAGTCGTTGGTGGTTGGGGAGAATACTTCTGCAGACGATAGAGCTGCTGCCGGTGGGTGTGCTACTGCCGTAGGAGGCGGCGGCGGAGACGATGATGGGGCACTTCCAGTGCTCAGGTGCACCCTAAACACGAGGGCAAACAAAGTAGCCCTCGCACAGGAAAACTGAATCGAATTGGTTCCACCAACAACACGATGTCGGCCAACTGTCCGACTGACTAAGCATATCAGGGAGAGATTCATCGAGAAGAATAGGTCCGATGAGCGGAGGCAAGGAGGCCGAGCCGCTGCGACGACTCCGGCGGCGGGAGGGAGGGTTGTCATGTTTTGGGATTCGGCATTAGAGTACGATGGTTTCGTCGTCGGTGAATGACCAAATTAGCCTCCTGCATATATGTGTGTATGACTCGGGGACCGCTGAGTCAGCCAGCCGATCCTTCTTCCCTCTCCGTATTACGCACAGAACCAGCAGCACTAAGTGACTCTTCCTTATTGTAGCTTTTATTGACACGTCGATCTCCTTCTCAGCACCACTAAATAACCTTCACCGGAAACGGATAGAGCTACGATCCCTATGGCCTTTCAGCTCCTTTAGGGACCAATCTCGAATCAAGAAAAGATCGTTGCACCTTTCCTTCTCTCAACGAGAGAAATCAAATTTATGCGACTTTTGGACGTGTTCAATTATGATCCAACGGCTCGCATTCGTACTAGATCTCTGGACCCACGCCACGATCCTCACATAAAATACGAAACACTTATCCTACATCACAAGCGTCACTCGCTGTTCTACCTGCCTGTTGGTTTGACACAGCAGCGAGCCCCACGTTTTCTTCTTCTTAACAAGTGAGGGAAAGGGAGCGGGTACGGAAGCATCGATTGCTGGAAAAAGTAAAAGCGGACGGAAGTCCTCCGCAGCAGCAATCGATACGATAAAAAAGACGACCCTCCACATGGGCAACCCAGTGGCAGGGACTGCGGATCTGCTATCTTAGTCGAGGCATCAAACAGGGAAAGGCTCATTTATATTGGTCGGGATCGCAGCACAAAGTGGCACTGGTCTTTTCGTCTGCAACCTGCGAGTCCAACAAACGAGAGGCAGTCCTTGTCGAGACAGGGAATCCTGATCCTAAGCATAAGATGCTTCCACATCTATGATGTCTCTCTGTCCCATATTTTAATCCGTACGAAATGATTGTTAATTATAGATAATCCGCCTCATTCATTATCAACAGAAGCAGCACCACCACTATCATCACCTTCAATTATGACGCTGTCTCAAAATGTCATGTCATGGGTGTTTCAGCGCTCCCTCCTGTCAGCCTATCTCCTCCCTCTCCTCCTCGCATCAATCTCAACCGGCGATATCACTCTCGCTACCGTAATTCCAAAGTAAGCAGAGCGGCGAGCGGCAATTCGACAAACAGCAGCAGGCGGCGGCCATGTGGGAGCACCTTTCCTTGGATCTCCTCGCCCACGTCTTCTCCTTCCTCCCCCCGGACTCTGTCGCCCGCGCCATGGCGGCCTGCAAGCACTGGTTCGACTGCGCCCGCTCTCGCTTCCCGCCGTCCCGCCAACCCCCCTGGCTCGTGGCCTTGCCCGCGCGCGCCGCCCGCGGTAGACCCTCCTGCTACGCCCACGACCCCGCCCTCAACCGCTGGCACGTGCTCCCCCTCGACCTCTTCCCTTGCCCGCTCCGCCTCGTGGCCCCCATGGGCAGTTCTCTCCTCTGCAAGCTCGCGGCCTCCTCTGACCTCCGCCTCGTTCTTCTGAACCCTTTTACCCGCCAGTTCCGGAGCCTCCCGGATTTGACGATGCCGCGTCGCAATCCGGCCGTCGGGATCGTCGTCCGCGGGGTGGACGCCACGTCCGACTCTTCTTCCTCATTCAGCGTGATAGTCGCCGGCGGCGCGTCGGGGTCCTGCTACGAGCCCACGGTGGA
The DNA here is from genome assembly GCA_001649415.1 of Musa itinerans. NCBI lineage: Eukaryota > Viridiplantae > Streptophyta > Magnoliopsida > Zingiberales > Musaceae > Musa > Musa itinerans. The sequence goes on along the minus strand of LVTN01000123.1, from coordinate 481,999 downwards.
GATGTACGACACGGGGCCCGGCGGGTGGTCCCTGGTCGGGCCGATGCCAGTCGAATTCGCGGTGCGGCTGACGGTGTGGACGCCCAACGAGAGCGTGCACGCGCTCGACGGGGCCATGTACTGGATGACCTCCGCTCGGGCGTACAGCGTGATGGGGTTCGACCTGGGGCGGAGGGCGTGGCGGGAGGTGAAGGCGCCGATGGCGGATCGGCTGGAGTGGGCGGCTTTGGTACGGCGCCCCAGCGGGAAGCTGGGGCTGGTAGGCGGCGACGGCGACGGGCAGGGGGCCGTGTGGGAACTGATTGAGGAGGACAAGTGGGTGGCGGTGGGAAGGGTGCCGGCTGAGCTGGGGAGGAGGTTCTGGGGAAGGAGCAAGTCAGCGGCCACCAGGTGCGTCGGGGGCGAGGAGGCCGTGTACTTGTTCAGGGACCTGGGCTCCGAGATGTTGGTGTGGAGGGAGTCGTCATCATCACAAATCAAGAAAAACAAGGAAGGGGAAGAGACATGGGAGTGGCGTTTGGTACAAGGGCGCTGTTGCATGCCCAACATCCCCATCAAGGCAGCGCTGCTTCATCCCACCCTATCACGCTCCAGCTTCCCTGCTTCGTTGTAGTTGAAGCCCGGCCAGTTCTTTCGGTCAATACATCATTAGCACTTACATAGTCCCAGTTGGCGCTCGGCGGTTTGCGGGCGCTCCTCAGAACGGCAGCAGCAGTATGCAGCTCCGGTGTCTCGGAAGAGTCACCTTTCGAAGAAAGACCCCCTCTCCCAGTTGGCCAATGCTGCAGGCCCCATTATTCCGCCACCATCTCCGGTGCGAAGTAGTCGGGTCGCGGCTTCGCAGGGGGTTTGACGCCCTTATTTACGCCACTGTTGTGTGGCGGACTCACCGCCCGAGGAGACTGACATCGTCGAGGAACCACAGCGTTTAGTTTCGTAAATATACGCATAATTATCTGGAGGAAGGTGGACTCGAGTTCATCTGACGGAGAGACCAGCGAGTGGATCCAGCTCAGTGCGGTGTACCCTTCTGCAGTCATCACATGTCGATTGGAATACGTTTTGTCAGCATTGTCGCATTGGAGTTTTCATCTATGAAAGTGATAAAGAGTTGCTCGATCTAAAATTTATATTCTTTGTGATGAGTTCATTGATTCTGTGTGCTCTAAATCCTTACTCACGAGGATAATAATGACGATATGACGTGCAACGACGTCAGTCGCGTCCGGATGACATCCCGCTCGGTAAGAGCAATGATGGCGACGTGATGTGCGTTGACGACGACTTCACCACTTTGGCCTGACACGTCTGACTAATATAGACCGGGACGACGATCGAGGCGCGCCCATACCCTGCGGTAGCTCGGTTCTGCACGCAACACCAGCAACGGTGTCGGACGCCATCAGGGGTACGACCCCGCTCCCCGCAAGCAGGCGCATCAACCAACGGCAAACCCCTACAAAAGCCCTCGCGCTAAGGGAGGAAAGGAGAAAAAGAACCTTAGACATTCATTTCACGCCACTCTCTAACTTGGTCGTCGGAGAGGTCGCGCCGAGCTACCGACCCGACCTGTGTGCAGGCACAAAGACGATGCTGTCTTCCCCGAACGCTGAGGAGAGGAGCCTCTTCCAGCAGGACGCCCCAACGAACCACGGCGTGACCCGATATCTATGAAAGTGATAAAGAGTTGCTCGATCTGCAATGTTTTTGTTCGCTCGTAGATGCTAAAATTTCTTTTCTTTGTGATGAGTTCATTGATTCTGTGTGCTCTAAATCCTTACTCACGAGGATAATAATGACGATATGACGTGCAACGACGTCAGTCGCGTCCCCAGTTGGCCAATGCTGCAGGCCCCATTATTCCGCCACCATCTCCGGTGCGAAGTAGTCGGGTCGCGGCTTCGCAGGGGGTTTGACGCCCTTATTTACGCCACTGTTGTGTGGCGGACTCACCGCCCGAGGAGACTGACAACGTCGAGGAACCACAGCGTTTAGTTTCGTAAATATACGCATAATTATCTGGAGGAAGGTGGACTCGAGTTCATCTGACGGAGAGACCAGCGAGTGGATCCAGCTCAGTGCGGTGTACCCTTCTGCAGTCATCACATGTCGATTGGAATACGTTTTGTCAGCATTGTCGCATTGGAGTTTTCATCTATGAAAGTGATAAAGAGTTGCTCGATCTGCAATGTTTTTGTTCGCTCGTAGATGCTAAAATTTCTTTTCTTTGTGATGAGTTCATTGATTCTGTGTGCTCTAAATCCTTACAAATGTTATCCTAAGGTTCCTACTTCCTGAAATTTCTGGAGAAACTTGATGCCTCTATTAACCTCTGAGAACATATCTTCTATAAAGCAAGTAGTATGGTTCAGTTTAAGACCTATAGCTATGCCATTAGAATGCTGGAAGAATACAAGTGAATGAAAGAGAAGACAACCATCAATGGAGTTAACCATGGTCATTCGAGGTCAACACAAAGGTGTCCAAACTACAGGATCTCCAGAGCATCAGTGCACTTTTTCGCCTAACATCATTCTCTTTTCTCCCCTGTTTAATCCTGTATAGTGACACGAATCATGTCCCAAGTCTCACTACATATTATCAGAGCAGGAAATGCAGTATCATGAGAAGCAGATAGGTTGCTCTGAAAACTTGTAATGGCATGGCACCATCAGCGCCAGCGGGGACGAAGGGTGGCTGCCCTGTAGTTGAATCGTTGCGGCCTGCGCTTGTGTTTCCTGGGCTGTCCTTCCAACACATGAAATTAGTATATGACCATAACAAGCTGTTCATCTCATGCTTTAAAGTTAGCAGCTACTTACCTTCCAGTGAAGATGCAGGAACCATGGCCTGGAATGACGAGACAACATACGAGATTTTCCATGAGTGAAGAAGGCAGACAACGAGAGAGAAGGACGGGATGGGAGAACTTACTAGGGTCAGTGGCTGTGATCATGGCTGTACTGCGGAAGTCACAGGTTCCACCGATGGCTCTCGTTTTTTGATAGTAGTCATTGTAGGCGTAGGAAGCCAAGACCACCAAGTTGTCGTCTCGATAACAAGGCTGACCAGGCTGTATAGCGCTGCAGTTTGCTGAACCAGGTCCACACGCCCAATCCAATCCACTTCTCAAAGCGCTCAGGCTGGCGCTGGAGTTTGCCACACAAAACACCAGATTCGATGAACTCAGAGACCTTCTGGTCCCGGAAAAAGACAGTCTTTTCTCAGCGACAAGCCTGGGTTGGAGATTCCTATCGATCTGCTCCTTTCCATATGCACAAGCTGCAGTAGTGAGACATCGGATGATGTCTACCTCTGAATCCACTTCTCATATAACAATATTGCTACAGAGACGGAAGAAGATAGGGCGGTACAGAGTTAAAGCAGCAGTACCTGATGCATTTGAGAGAACGAATAGTAGTAACACCACACATCTTTTCCATCTGTTAGACATCTTCTCTGTTGATGCAAGATGCAAAAAGATTCACAGAGAAGAGAAGAAAAGGAAGCTGCAAATCAGAAACTATTAGAGAGCATTTAACCTTCTTTACGCATTAGCAGATTCCTATATACAAAAGGGAGAAAAGGGAATTCAAGATGATACAGGCAAAATCATAGCCAAAAGAAGGCACCTGAATGGATATCCGGAGAGCACTTGGACGAAAGACCAACAGAAGCTTCAAAAGGAGAGAGAAGGTGAGAGAAAACGAGGCTTCGGAGCTCACGAGGAACCACTTACAGTTCACAGGCCAATGTGGCTGTTTGCAGTATCTGAGACCGAGGAGAACAAAGTGGAAGAGAAGAAAACGCATCTGCATCGCTAAGCTCACAGTTCGAACGTTTGGCTATAGAGAAATGCTTTCTACAATTTACACCCGAATAAGAAACCCGAGAAAGAACACAACTGATCTTAATTCTTAACCCTCATCTCCACCTCTGCTACATTTTTGTGCTCGTCAGAGTGTGGGTTTGATTTCTGGGTGCCTCAAGCATTTGCTCCAATATGTTAAGAAATGACATAAATGATGCTCCATAAATAGTAGTAATGTCTATTTGCTGCAATTCTTTACTTGTTCAGATATAAATGATACTTTGATACTTGGAGAACACTAGTAATTATATATTTATGCCGTTTCGTTTCAATATGAGTCAATCTCAACGCTTTTCTTTCAAGCAAGTAATTAATATATACATATATATATATATATATTCATATTTAGTTGATTTGAAACTGTTGATTCTAACTTCGATTCTGAGATTTAGGAATTACAACAGAACCATATGGTCACCATTCTAGTTCGAATCAGACCATCAAAATATTTGATTCAATTCCAATTTTGAATCGGTTTGGTTTTAGTTCAAACGGAATCGTGGAAAAGATAGTCTTGTTACTATTATATGTAAGATTATTTAATAAATAATATAATCCTTCTAAAGAACTATGTAACCATCATAATATTATGTTTTCACATATACAAATACTTTAATTATATAGTTAAATAAACGTTCATATCATATTGTATAATTTTATAATGTATGTTATTACGATTTGAAATGATCATCAATTATATATATATTCCTTGAAAAGGCTACAATAAATTTTTTTATTTTTTTCATAAATAATCATTTTTTTCCTTTTCCTCTTGCTTTCCGTCTCTCCCCTGTGGCATCACCTTACATTATCTTTTTATCTCTTATTCCCTACCGAACTTGTCATGAAAGAGACCAATGTTATAACCTTTTTTAGCTCTTCATCAGAGTGAGGATTTTTTATATGAAGACATAATGACGAGAGTGAGACCTTCACATCTACCAGACCTACCTAACAATAAATGTGCAATGACTTTCGTTACACCTAACACGCGATAAGAGTTGCCTCCCCTTAGTCACTTGTGGTCGATGACAATGGGTAATTGAGCCTTTGCTCACGACGAATGCTATCGCTCGTGCATCTTTTTCTTTCTTTTGTTATGATGAGGCAAGGATATGTTTGGTAGGACAAATTCGACGCAAGAGCGATTGATGATGATGATAATATAGGGACAAAATGATATTTTCGACGATGACATTTTACAAAATTATTTTCAAAGTTATGGCACTCTTTAATAATTTATCAAAGATATATATTTTTTAATTCGTCCTATATATATATATATATATAAGGGTAATCAACGGAGGTTATTGCACCATCGGATTGGATGCCCAGGGACGTCACAATCCGCCATCTATCCCGACCCAATTAAAAGACCAAGAGGAGGCAACTGGTTCGAAACAAGTCTTTTCGATCGGCGGCTGTGACCTGACTCAATCCTTCCCCCTGCCATGGCGGACGAGCCGTCGGAGCCCCAACCCTTCCGCCTCTTCTCCTCCTCTGCCCGGAAGCCCAAACCCCCGCCACCGACCCTCCGTCCCCATCGCTCGGATCCCACCTGCAGCAACATCGATCGCGGCGACGCCGATGCCGACGGCAATGACTCCTTCGCTGATCTCGGACTCTCCCAGTGGGCCATCGACACCTGCCGCGAGCTCCGCATGGAGCGCCCCACCCCCGTGCAGAGCCGCTGCATCCCTCGGATCCTCGCAGGCGACGATGTGCTCGGCATCGCCCAGACTGGCAGCGGCAAGACCGCGGCCTTCGCACTCCCCATCCTCCACCGCCTCGCCGAGGACCCCTACGGCGTCTTCGCCCTCGTAGTCACACCCACCCGGGAGCTTGCCTGCCAACTCGCCGAGCAGTTCCGGGCGCTGGGTTCGTCGCTCAACGTCCGGTGCACGCTCATCGTGGGGGGCATGAACATGCTCGGTCAGGCACGGGCGCTCGCACAGCGGCCACATGTCGTAGTTGCGACCCCAGGGCGGATCAAGACCCTCCTCGAGGAAGACCCCGATATACCTGCAGTATTTTCAAAGACCAAGGTGGGAACATTTACTAGTCTTGAAAAATCATGCAATGTTTTGCCACTTATTAATTCTTCTTCTTGGTGATTCATAGAATAGCTTACCCTCGGAAAAATGAAGGAAATCACAGATTAGCTGATGTTGTACTCTGTCTCGTCCATTGAATTGGTGTGGGTTTATGATGGTTCTATGCAATTTATTCGATTTGGGATTTAATTTGTTGGGTTGTGTACCATTGTAACATATTGTATTGATTTAACCTGTAGAAATAATGCTTGAGTGTCCTTAATCTGTAATTGTGAGGAACTTGGTTCAATAAGCAGTCCTATTTACGATGAGGGTAGGCTTTTTAGCTATACCTAGCATTAATAGCTCTAACCTAAAAGTGATTTTAGTTGCAGTAGTCGAAATTATCTGAAGCCTGGTAGTAGGATAAGCTGCAACTTGAGGTACTTTGTTTCGACTATCACTACGTCCAAATCAGATTGTGAATCAAGGTACTGTATGGGGACATAATTTCGGTGAACAATCCATATGGAAGTTTAGAAATGGTCAAGATGTTTCTTGTTTGTTCATGTTCTGAGACATCTTAGGTGATCAACCACAGAAAAAATATATGTTTGCTCCTTTTTTTTGTGAGAAAATGTGAGGGAATGTATGATTGAAAATCGATTTGCCGTTGCACTGAACAATGTTATCCATCTTTGTTTTGTTCAGCCTGTAAATGCTTTTGTATCACTCCTTGTTATCTGCTTTCTTAACATTGTAGCTTGAAGTTTTATTTGCTTATGGACTCAATATATCATTGATAAATATGTTAACTATATGTTTCTTTATTTCTTCAGTTTCTAGTTCTTGATGAGGCAGACAGGGTTTTGGATGTCGGCTTCGAGGAGGAACTGCGAGTAATATTTAAATGTTTGCCCAAGAGCCGTCAAACTCTTTTGTTTTCTGCTACGATGACAGATGAGTTGCGCGCCTTGCTTGAGATTTCTCAAAACAGGTCTTACTTTTATGAGGCATATGAGGGGTTTAAGACAGTTGATTCTTTGGAACAAAAATTCATCTTTATCCCAAAGAATGTGAAGGATCTTTATCTGTTTCACATTTTGTCAAATCTGGAGGAAAAAAATATCCGTTCGGTGATAGTATTTGTTGCCACTTGCAGGTATGGTTGGTAGCTGGACATTTCAGTCACATGGCATTTTAGATTTTCTAGTTAGTTTATCTAAAATTTTGGTTGACCCGCATAGATTGCTAATTGTTTTTTTTTTTTGTGTGGTAAGTGTTCAAAGCTCAGTTTTATCAGGGCCTTGTATTAAATAAGTAGCAATTGCACTCGACTTAGCACATAGATTCTTTCTGTGTAATTTTAACATTTTTTAAACTGTGAATACAAGCATGTGTGTTCTTAGTGATATATGTTAGTATTTGTGCAAAAAAACATCGTACATGATTGGATAAAGACTTTTTTTTTTTCCAATATTGACCATTATATGCATAGCCTGTTTTAGTAGTGGCGTTTACTTGTCCACTACATAAACTACAAAGGAATATTAAAGAAAATCTGTTTATAGAATCTGACAAATTAACATTTTTTTTGTAATTTCTATTGGAAGTTCTTCTGAATCTAAGTTAACCTATCTAGTGGACACCTTTATGCAAGATACTGTTTTCCTGTATGGTTTGAAGCTCTTGGTGTGTTTTAGAAGACACATTTAGTACAAAATTTATGAATTTGATATTCAGTATTGTTCTTTTAGCTAGTGAGACTATTGATATTTGGTTCAATACATGCAGAAATTGTCACCTTCTGAGTTTGCTCTTAGAAGAACTTGATCAGGCTGCGGTAGCTCTGCATTCTCACAAGTCTCAGTCTTTAAGACTTTCTGCATTGAACCGGTTCAAATCTGGTCAAGTTTCTATTTTAGTTGCCACTGATGTCGCTAGCCGTGGTTTGGATATTCCAACAGTTGATCTTGTTATCAACTATGACGTTCCCAGGTAGATTACGAGCAAACTTTTAGAATTGTTTTCTTGTATTCTTTCGGTACAGCAGATTGACGATGTATGCTTGTTATTACCTTTTCAATCATTAAGGTATGCGCGGGACTATGTTCACCGTGTCGGACGAACTGCAAGAGCTGGCAGAGGGGGACTATCTATAAGCTTTGTCACTCAGGTTTAGTGCAACTGACATTTAACAGCAATAACTATGAGCTGTATTAAGGGTTGGCAATATAAAATCATGAGACATTAAACCAAACATACATGTCTTTCATAATTTTTTTATGGTTTAGTGCCTACCATATGACTAAAATTAATACCTTTTGAGGACCTCTCGTCCATGCTTTGAGTGATCACGAAGAGATGATTTTTAACGGCATGATCTAGTATTTTGCCTCAATTTAAGTTGTAAACTAATCAATATATATTGGCAATCATTTGTCGGTTCAAAGATTAGTGGACTATGTTAGTGGTAGCTATCTTGACTTCAAAATTGAGTTATAATCATTGTACCCTATAGCCTGTGCAATCTAGCATGCATGCACTCTTAGTACCTACAATAACCAGATCCTAATTGGCATCCAAGATATGCATACTGAATCATCAGACCTATGGCTACTGTGACTGGGAAAGAATAAGAAATCATTGTAGTTGTTAGTAATGGCTAATACACAGGACAACTAATTTAGAAACAAACTGTGAAAGGATAACAGAATCAATAAAAATGAGAGAGCAAGAACCGAAGAAGCTCAATAAGAGAGATGTATATCCACATTTTTTTCAACAAACTAATTTTCATAACTACAACATAGGTTTCTGGACCAGATATATACTTAAACACCTGTTTTCTTCTTGATAATATGATTCTAGAGACTTGTTCTTAACCAAAGTCAATATTTTGTTGGTTACTATGATAGCTACACTCTTCTGTTAAGACTCTTAAACTGCTAACCATAAAAGTCCCTGAAGAATAGCAAACTCAAGTTGGTCATCTATCCTGACGTAACCAAGATGCATTAGTCCCTGTCATATATAGACCGTTTGGAAATTGGTTGAGACCCAACTGACCCGCATCCTATGTCATCAACTGTATTTTTGAATAGTGCCCGATTGTCCCATAGCTCATATTGTGAATATATTATATTTTTGTTCTTTTTAATCTTATATAGAGTCATATATTGATGACTGTGTGCAGAATGATGTGGATCTTATTCATGAGATAGAGGCTATTATTGGAAAACAGTTAACAGAGTATGAATGTGAAGAGAAGACAGTTCTTGAAGATATTACTAAGGTATGATTCTTAATTTGTGTGTTAGTTTAACATTAGCTACCTGCTGAGTTTAACAGAATAATGTCATGCATTTGTCATTTGGTTCCATATCTTTGGTATCTTTGCCAAGGTATAAATTATTGTTCTACCTTGATAGCTACGTAGCATAGACTCTCAGGATGTTTTTCAGCTGAAAATTAGACTAGGATGGGTATGACATGTATTACTATCGGTTGTTCATGGATCTTGCTATTTTGGAACCTTGGATAGCCTAATAGAATGGACAAAAAAAGAAAAGAATGCTTTAGAAGCTTGCAGGCTTCATAAACATGCCTTGGCCTATGTGTATTGTTGAACTGTGATATACTGCGGTAGGTAATTTCAAGTGTTTTGTATATTATTGAGACTGCATAACTTGAGCAGAGCTAATTAACTGCTTTTACTGGTTCAAGAATTCAATTTAACCTTTCTATAATTAGCTCCATGCAGACATTGTTTTGGTGTATTTTTCTTGGTGTACTGTACTTCATACGTATGTAGAATTTGATTTAATATTTTTGACTGTAGTTTTTTGGGTGGCGATTGGGACTTGGAAATCCACTGAATTATAAGTTTCGGGCCAGCACAGGAAAAATATGCACCTTCATACATTTTGGGTGATCCTTAATTTCCCAACTAGAGCCAACCTGATTTAAGCTGCATTGGTTTTAGTTAGAATTTACCCAAGCTGGGTCCACATTTGAGCAAATTCACACCATGCCACTCAGATGTTAGGCTTTTTCAATCTTTGCTATCAGAACTATAGAATATCAGCAGCTGACCAGAGCTCAGTTCTAGCTGGGAAGGAAATCTAATTTTGTGCTGCTACATTTTCTCTGAGTGAATTAGGACTTCGTTGGCTTTTCTGATGGAGCTATACGTTTCATGTTGTTAAATCTTGGTTCCTTATATAGTCCATCCTTTTCTTCCCATTTTAAAAAGAATTAGAAGCTGTAGTTCCATGCCTAATTGTACACCTTTTGATGTTACATTTTGAGGTATATGATTGTTACACTTGAGCCTCAACAGATCTGGTTTCTTTGGTTCTGACTAGTAAAAGCATTTGTACCTTTCCTGGCAGCCTCTGTTTGCAGTTTCTCTTATGGGTACCATATTAGCTGGCATTTGCCGATATGTGCATTCAACTTAGAAAGGACTCAAATTCTGAATAAATTTAGAAGACATGCAATCGGTGGGCATATGCGTATTGCAATGTGGACAACTTGTCTTGACTTGGTTAGATTGTTCTTTGTTCTTCTTAAGTTTTAGTAGTAATGAGAACTGAGAGAAGTAGAGAATATAGTTAGCCAAGGTGTTATATCACTTAAAAGTTGCTCTGGTCAAACCACATAGAGGAATCCAGAGTGCACTCACATGCCTTCTCTCCTCTCTAATTATTCTCAATGACTTTACGGTTCATGTTATTTCTGTTCCGAAACCCAGTTGCTGCCCATCTCTCTTACAATCAACTGGCTCCCACTTGTTTATTGTTACATGTAGAGCTGGTAATGGGTGGCAGATCGGCATCTATCAGCAGGTAGTCGCAGACGCTGATTTCATGATGTTATGTTTTCTCCATCTTATCTCTGTGTGTTTTTATGTGCACACAAGCAAATATGTAGATGTTTGAAGCAAGTATATATTTTGCGTGTCTAAAAATAAGCCATTTGACAACTAACCTTCATCTACTTAGTTGTCTCCAAGTATCATTTTGATGTTTGAATTTCTTGTATGATATGTAAATTATTTAACTCAAGCTGATTTGTGCTAAGTTGAATTTATTACCAATCGCAGGTGTACAAGGCTAGACGAGTGGCAATTATGAAGATGATAGATGATGGGTTTGAAGAGAAAGCACAAGCCAGAAAAAAGCAGAAGCTTAAGACATTAACAGAAAAAGGGTTGCTAAAAAAGCGGAAACGATAGAGTCGGATGAAGTTTTAAGATTTTTTTCTCAGGTAAGGTAGTTACAAGAAAATCAAGAAAGTGGCTAATGAAACGTGGAGTCAATTTAGCAACTGGAAAGCTCGTTCGTCCCAAGTCTGATGGCTTTGGAAGAAGCTTGGAGCATGGTGGAGGAAGCAAAGCGAAAGCTGCCATGAGAATTCCCACAAATTTTTGCTCAATTTGGCTTATGCTGCAAATTGCAAGCAAAAAGATTTTGTTTAACTAGTCGAATGCTCTAATAGTAATTTATTTACTGCTGAGCATAAATCTCAATCAACACAATTCATCTGCACCATGTTATTCTGTAAGTTAGTATTCAGTCATTATAACTCATTGTGTATTCCCAGATTATTCTGTAGCCTATTGCAGAAAAATTCAGAGTGTTGGTGAAGTGGCTTGTGAACTCGGTCTACATGACCAGGAGAATTGAGGTAGTCATCACCATGCCTTGTGAAAATTTATGGTCAATACTGATTATTTCTTCCTTTCCACCTTGATTTTGTTTTGGTTCAGGTGTCCACCAAGTGATTCACATGCTGCTACAAGTGAAGCTGAATATATAGATGCAACCAATTCAAGTTGTGATGCATGGGATCAAATTCTTTTCCTCATAAATGTCGGCTGAATAGTATTCAAGTCTACATAGGCACAAGATCTGCAACCCAAGAACGATGCCAAACGGTGTGGACCACCCGAGGCTCCATCAAGAGGAAGCACTCGTAGACACAATGACATGCCAAAATCAATCATCTCATGAACCATTACTTTCTATTTCTTCCTTGTTTGAATTCCAGCATAATAGTCAATAGAAGTATGTTTACAAAAAAGGGTAAGTCAAGGCATCATGATAAGATTATACTGGTCGCATTCCACCTGAGCGATCGGAGTTGAGAACCATATGATCTTTCTCGACTGGATTAAAAGGCAGCAGCTCCATGCGATGAATCAGGTCTTATTAACTTTTTTCCTTTTGTCTCGTTAATGATCATCACAAGTTAGCGGAGTCATTGATTAATGATTTCTGTTTTAAGCCTCGCCATTGATGCTGTCACCTGCTTCTGCTGCTTCTTTCTTACAGGTAGTACTAATCGGTGGAAGAGAGGAGGTCGGTGGAGGTGCACTCAATCTGTTCTTTTCTCTCCAGAGAACCATCTTGCAATCAGGTCGGCGGTAGGTGAGCATGGAGGCATCCACGCAACGCGCTCTGATACGGGAGGAGACCCATTGGATTCCACCGACAGCAGCCGGCCGACACCGGTCGACCGACACAGCTCCCCTATTCCCTCGTATTTTATTTTGCCTCCATCCGTTACATTATCATACCAATAATTGAGCTCCCCAAGATTTACGAAAGATCCTGTAAATTTGATCTCTCTCTCTCTCTCTCTCTCTCTCTCGTCATCAAAAAGTAGATCCGGAAATGTCACTATGCTGCTACGTCCAGTATGCCCCTCTCTCCAGAACAGTTGAGTCGCATCCCAAAGCAATCTATCAGCGGTTGGTCAACCATAGAGTATGGAACAAGAAAGCATGTCTACGCTTTCGACGTTGGGTTATTTCTCGCTGCTCTCTTTCTTTGTGTTTGTTCTTTTGGGTATCTCACTTTTGGTTGAAGCAATGCTCGAGTGAGCGAGCTGCAGTCACAGCTGCAGGCGGAGCAGAGTGAAAACTCCCTCCCACCTCTTCTTCACCTTCAAATTTTGATCTACTCCCCCTACCGACATGTTGGTGAGGAGTGTGGTGAGCTCTCAAAGTTGAAGAAAGCAACCTTCCAACCACCGCTACGCGCCACGTAACTATCCTTTCTCCTCCATATGCTCCCTCTCTTTCCCCTCCCCATTAGTACTCCTCCTGCTACTACTCATATGATCTCAGAGACAGCGAGAGAGAGAGAGAGAGAGAGAAAATTCTGTTGTTGATCGAGGGAGAGGAAGATGTTCGGGAGGGATCCATGGGGCGGTCCGCTGGAGATATCGAATGCGGACTCGGCGACGGACGACGACCGGAGCCGGAACCTGCAGGAGTACGACCGGGCGGCGCTGTCGCGGCAGCTGGACGAGACGCAGCAGAGCTGGCTCCTGGCGGCACCCGGCGACCCGTCCGGCAAGAAGAAGAAGCGCTACGTCGACCTCGGGTGCGTCGTCGTCAGCCGCAAGCTCTTTCTCTGGACCCTGGGCTCGGTGCTCGGCGTCGGCCTCCTCATCGGCCTCATCATGCTCATCGTGAAGACGGTGCCACACCGCCACCGCCCGCCGCCGCCTCCCGACGAGTACACCCTGGCGCTCCACAAGGCCCTCATGTTCTTCAACGCCCAGCGCTGTAAGTAGTAGCAACTGTCTCTCCCGTATAATAATAACGTAGTTAGGCAATGGCTGTCTTGCTCATGAACATGACACTTAGAACACGTATTATGTCCGCTTCGATTTCGGTCTGCCGACCTCCTCATCCCAATTCCTTCCATCGATCCTACTGTCGAACTCGTTACTTGTGACGAGTCTGTCCTTCTTCGATGCTTCCAGTTGTTGTGTTGGTAAACAGGAAACGGAGCACCAGATCTGATTCGAGCAGACCATCAGTAGTCGCATTGAAATTTCCGACAAACAAGCGGATCTTTGCATTCTGCTTCGCCTTCTGATTTGGTGTCTCTGCTTTCCTCAGCTGGGCCTCTGCCCAAGCATAACAACGTGAGCTGGAGGGGCAACTCCGGCACGAAGGATGGCCTCTCGGACGACGCGATCCGAAGGAGTCTGGTGGGAGGATACTACGACGCCGGGGACGCCATCAAGTTCAACTTCCCCATGTCCTTCGCCATGACGATGCTCAGCTGGAGCGTGATCGAGTACAGCGACAAATACGAGGCTGCCGGGGAGCTGGATCACGTTAAAGGAATCATCAAGTGGGGCACCGACTACCTCCTCAAGACCTTTAATTCCTCTGCCGACATCATCGACCGCATCGTCGCTCAGGTATGCCTCCCATCTTCTGATCTCAGTGTCCGTGACTGCAGAAGTAGGCATCAGGATCTGAATACCTTCCCAGTCGGCTTTTGATCTCTCCGCAGAACAAAAATCTGATTCATAACTTTCCGACAGTTTTCCTCTGTTTTAGATTGGCTTTGGAATGACATCTAACTCGCAGGTCGGTCAAGGGGACACGTCGAAGGGACCAAATCCGAATGACCATTACTGCTGGGTGAGACCCGAAGACATCGATTACCCTCGGCCGGTGTACGAATGCCACAGTTGCTCTGATCTGGCCGGAGAAATGGCAGCCGCCTTGGCCGCAGCTTCGATCGTGTTCAAGGACAGCAAGACCTACTCCGAGAAGCTTGTGCATGGCGCGAGGACCCTGTTCAAGTACGGAAGGGAGCAAAGAGGGAGATACAGCCCGAGCGGCTCCGATCCCTCACTCTTCTACAACTCCACCAGCTACTGGGACGAGTTCGTGTGGGGTGGAGCATGGTTGTATTTTGCTACCGGCAATTCCACCTACCTTCAACTTGCTACTGCTCCGGGATTAGCCAAGCATGCAGGTGCCTTCTGGGGTGGCCCAGATTACGGAGTTTTCAGCTGGGACAACAAGCTGACCGGTGCTCAGGTATGTTAGCGTACGCACTCATGCTACTTGCTGCATCTCTCCTGCTACGAGCTACAGAGATCGATGTGATCATCGTCGATTAAGCATCTGATATCGACATATTTTCTGTGTGGTAATTCCTCAGGTTCTTCTCAGCAGGTTGAGACTGTTCTTGAGTCCAGGCTATCCATACGAAGAAATACTGAGGACATTCCACAACCAGACGGGCAATATCATGTGCTCATACCTGCCGTACTTCACCTCATTCAATCGAACCAAAGGTTCGATTGCATCCTTCACTCCTCTTATTATCTATTCCTATGACTCGAGAGTTGAGGCTGAGAAGCTCAAATACCATGCACACAGGTGGTCTGATTCAGCTTAATCATGGAAGACCTCAACCCCTCCAATACGCTGTCAATGCAGCTTTCCTTTCCTCGCTGTTCAGCGATTACCTCGAAGCTGCAGATACACCAGGATGGTATTGTGGGCCTAATTTCTACTCCACAGACACCCTACGCGGTTTTGCCAAGACTCAGGTGTGCATGCAGGCTTTGATTTCTTTCTCTGTTTTCATGTCTGTGTATTTACGCTACAACAACTCTTTCTCGACGTTGGCAGATCGATTACATTCTGGGAAACAATCCTCGGAAGATGAGCTACATCGTTGGATACGGCAAACGTTACCCTAAGCATGTTCATCACCGAGGCGCATCGATTCCAAAGAACGGGGTGAAGTATGGCTGCAAGGGAGGATACAAGTGGAGGGACAGCACGAGGCCCAATCCGAACACCATCGTCGGGGCTATGGTAGCTGGTCCCGACAGGCACGATGGATTCCGAGATGTTCGAGTGAATTATAATTACACGGAGCCGACGCTGGCAGGGAATGCTGGCCTCGTCGCAGCTCTGATTTCCTTGTCTGGAGTGAAGACCGGCGTCGATAAGAACACCATCTTTTCTGCCGTCCCTCCAATGTTTCCGACTCCACCACCACCCCCTGCATCTTGGAAACCATAGTGCAGACCATAGAATGACAGAGCGAAGAATGAACGCCGGGAGGGGAGATGATAGATACGAGCAGGTACAGCGTCTACTACCTTATGCCATCACAGGGTTGTTTGTGTATAATTCGTAGAACTGAGATGAGACTTTCGTCGAACACCAAAAGCTCCATTTTCTTTCGAGTGCTTTACTTGGTATTTTTATTTCAGAGGAGGAATGTGATGTTGCATATGAGTTTGTGGAAGATTCATGCTCTTTCCTGCTGACAACCGAAGTCAAATGATCTGCCCATAACTTTATGTCGATAACCGAGAGCTTTGACCTGTGTTAAGCTAATCGATTATTGTCTGCAAAGCAATTGTCACAATGATCGCACGCACGTGCGCACACAACAGTCCGACGTTTCTGAGATTTACTGTTTGATTTATTATGGAAGCGGTAAATTGTTCCCATTTTGAACAAAGCCAGCATACACTAAGGATGAAGAAATATATATCGTGGACTTTAGCCATGCATAATTTATTAAATTAATTAACTGAATTTATAAGTATTATATAAATTTATAAAAAATATTTATATTAAAATATTATTTATGTGGCGAGAAAGGTACGTAAAAAAGATTATAAGATTTGGTTGGAAAGAGAAAAAAATAAATTAACTTTTATATGTTTCGAATCAAATATTATAAAAATTATTTTCTAATGCTTCAACTTATATTTTCAATAATATATAGAGAATCATTTTAACTTGAAAACAAAAAAAAGGTATAAGAAGATTCTAATTATAAGAAAACCCAACTTTAAGATTATATTTTTATGGATATGGTTAAGAGCATGAGTTATTCTTTATACCCAAATCAATGTAAGATAAAACTTTAAGAGTGACTATGTATAGCCTAAATAGGTTTTCTAGTAAATTAATTTCATTAACGTTTTTTGAGTTATAGATTAATAGAAAACTCAACTTGAGATATTTACATATTAGGATTGTTCTACAAAAATAAGAGTTTTAAATTCACTTATAAATAACTTGGATTCAGGGTTATTTTTAGATATTTTATTACATATCTAGAAAATTTTAAAGATGTACATATTTTAGTGTCTTAATCATAGTATGATAATAATTGAATATGGTAAAGTAAAATTCTTAGAAAATAATAAATTAGTGAGAGCGAAATCATAAAATTTAATCATGACGTTTAGGAGATACAAGTGAATAATCATCTATCATTTTATATTTAAGAAGTTATTTCATAAATAACTAAACGACTTAACGAAGGTAAATAATAAAATAATATTAATGAATTCCATTATAATGTTGATATCACTATTGATAACTTATAAAACAATCATAATCATTTAAAAAAATCTCAAAAAGCAAATTTTTTTTTTTATTGTATGGTATATCTATAAGAATTAGATTATAATATAAGAATCAATATAATATCTTATTATTTTCATAAGTTATGAAAAATGATGATTTTGAAATATAATATGATATAAAAAAATTAAAATCAATGAACCAAAATGACATCCGAGAACTCATCGAATTACCTAATAAGTATAAAAGAGTTTGTTATATATGAGTCTTTAAGATTAAACATAACATAAAGGACAATATCTAACGATATAAAATCAAACTTATGATCAAAAGTTTTACTTATAAAATAATATTAATCATAACGAGATATTTTCTTATCTAGACTCATTAAGAATCATTATGACATTAAAGATATTGAATCTCATATTTTGATGATGAAACCAGTTGATATGTGTTTATATTTTAATCTGCGTTTTGAGTGATGCAGGATGCCTCGATCAGGATGAGACAATTAAAGCAGAAAGAATTATGTTGTGCCGGGGGAAAACATGTCAGAAGATTGGACATCGGGCCGGTGGAACGGTCGATGTATCGACAAAAGACGTCAGGCATCGGGCAAAGAAGAGTGGATATTGCGCCAAGGATATCGGAGTTACGGAGTCAACTGATCGATTGGGTAATAGGCCACAAAAGAGGACGATACGCTGAAGAATCGGATGAAGCATCGAGGGACCAATGACATGCCGGACAACTTGATTAATGCTTAGTATTAATTGTCTAGATCGAAGTATGTTTTACATGTGCATGATTAACTATGATAGCAAGACATGCAGGAGTTGCGCCGGAGTTAAGACCATGATCACGTTGGGGGTTCGAGAGTTTGACGAAAGTCCAAACTGTCATCGGAGGTTCTGCGGGAACAAATCCGAGAAGTCCAGGAGCTTGCCAAAGAAGCTCGTCAGAACTCGCTAAGTGGATCGTCGCAAGTCCAGGAGTTTGCCGGAAGTCCACCGAAGCATCGCCGAGGGATCGTCGGATGTTCGCCGGAAGTTCGTCGGAAGAAGCGATTGACGCACCAGAGCAAGTTACAGTATTTATGTCTTAAATAATCGTAGTTAGCATGATGATTAAGTTAGGAATGAGAGGTGATCCCATTAACTTAATCTGAGGGCAATTGGGCCCTTGACAGACCCAATTTGGGCCGAATGGATCAGTCCATTCAGACCCAGAATTCCTGGCCGACGGTGGCATCGCCCAAGAGCTCAGTCTCCCAGGAATGCTGGGCGGTGGAACCGCCCATGTCAGGTAGTGTTACTGCCTGAGCTTGATCTCCGAGCTCTGCCAGGCGATGGTATCGCCCAGTTATGGCGGTAATACCGCTAGGACCCCGAAAATCCGGGAGATGACATTTTTTAGCTCCAAATTCAAACCAGTTTGAGGCCTATATAAACCCCACCCTTTCTTGCATGAAAGGACATCGAAATCTTGATCTTATTCTGTGAATTCTAGAGCTCAAAAGTGTTGGAAAGGCCAAAAGTTCTTCTCCCTCTTTTCTTCTAAGTTTTGATCATTCAAAAGAGGAGTGAAAAATCTGTAAGGGTTGTCTCCTAAGCCCGTCAAAATGAGTAAAGCTATAAAATGGTGGTTGGCCTTCGCCTATTGAAGGAAGGCCTCTAGTGGACGTCGGTGACCTCATCGGAGGAGGAAGCCAAAAGTTGATGTAGGTCAAGATTGACCGAACCACTCTAAATCTCGGTTTGCATTTACATTCTGCTCTCTATCTTAAACTACAAACTGCCTCCATTACTTTACTTCAACTCTACTTTCGCTTAATCTTAAGTTGAAGTACTTTCCGAATCGGCTTTCGTATCGAAATCGTTTTTATCGTATAAATGTCATCTTAAATCGTCGAAAGTTTTCCGCTGCACTAATTTACCCCCCCCCCCTTCTTAGTGTCGACCACGGACTCTCGATCCTAACAGTTGGTATCAGAGCCACGGTTTTCTAATTTGGTTTAACACCCAAATAGAAATGGATCTTTTCGACTTTCAAGAGGGTTATTCTCTTATTCATCCTCCCTTTTTCAATGGGACAGACTACACTTATTGGAAAACTCGAATGAGAGTTTTCTTGCTTTCATTGAATCTCGATTTATGGCACATAGTCGAAAATGGATTTGAAATGTCTTCTCTTCCAATGAACCATTGGAATGATTTGGAGAAGAAAATATTTTTTTTAAATGCTAGAGCTATGAATGCTCTATTTTGTGCCTTAGATAAAACAAAGTTTAATCGGGTTTCTTTGTGTGAAACGACTTTCGATATTTGGTGCACTCTTGAAATCACACACGAAGGTACAAGTAGTGTAAAAGATTCTAAAGTAAATTTTTTGATGTACGATTTTGAACTTTTTCATATGAAACCAAGCGAAATCGTTATTGACATGTACACCCGTTTTACGGATATCATCAATAGTTTAAAATCACTTGGTAAAAGTTTTTTAGATTTTGAACTCGTTAACAAAGTTTTGCGCTCACTTTCTAAAACTTGGGATTCAAAAGTAATCGCTATTCAAGAATCAAAAAACTTGAACTAATTTCCAATCGAAGAACT
>LVTN01000123.1:418062-458996 GCA_001649415.1 Musa itinerans | reverse complement strand
GTTCGAGAGTTCGACGGAAGTCCGGACGGTCGTCGGAGGTTCCGTGGAAACAAATCCGAGAAGTCCAGGAGCTTGCCAAAGAAGCTTGTCGGAACTCGCCAAGTGGATCGTCGCAAGTCCGCCGGAGCATCGCCGAGGGATCGTTGGATGTTCGTCGGAAGAAGCGATTGACGCACCGGAGCAAGTTGCAGTATTTATGTCTTAAATAATTGTAGTTAGCATGATGATTAAGTTAGTAATGGGAGGTGATCCCATTAACTTAATCTGAGGACAATTGGGCCCTTGACAGACCCAAATTGGACCGAATGGATCAGCCCATTCGGACTTAGAATTCCTGGCCTGTAGTGGCACCGCCCAAGAGCTCAGTCTCCCAGGAATGCTGGGCAGTGGAATTGCCCCTGTCAGGTGGTGGTACCGCCTGAGCTCGATCTCCAAGCTCTGCCAGATAGTGGTACTGCCCAGTTATGGTGGTAGTACCGCCAGGACCCCGAAAATTCAGGAGATGACATTTTTAAGCTCCAAATTCAAATCAGTTTGGGGCCTATATAAACCCCACCCTTTCTTGCATGAAAGAGCATCGAAATCTTAATCTTATTCTGTGAATTTTAGAGCTCAAAAGTGTTGGAAAGGCCAAAAGTTCTTCTCCCTCTTTTCTTCTAAGTTTTGATCATTCAAGAGAGGAGTGAAAAATCTGTAAGGGTTGTCTCCTAAGCCCGTCAAAAAGAGTAAAGCTGTAAAAGAGTGATTGGCATTCGCTTATTGAAGGAAGGCCTCTAGTGGACGTCGGTGACCTCATCGAAGGAAGAAGCCAAAAGTGGATGTAGGTCAAGATTGACCGAACAACTCTAAATCTCGGTTTGCATTTACATTCTGCTCTCTATCTTAAACTGCAAACTACCTCCATTACTTTACTTCAACTCTACTTTCGCTTAATCTTAAGTTGAAGTACTTTCCGAATCGGCTTTCGCATCGAAATCGTTTTTATCGTACGAATGTCATCTTAAATCGTCGAAAGTTTTCCGCTGCACTAATTCACCCCCCCCCTCTTAGTGCCGACCACGAACTCTCGATCCTAACAAAAGACTCATTATTGTTTTAAGTTACATCATATCGATATGAAAATAACTTTTCTAAATAAAAATTTAGATAACAAAATTCAAATGGTTCATAACAAAAAGAAAAAATATATAAAATTTGACATATAAATTTAAAAAATCTATTTATGACCATAAACAAGTTTATAAATAATGGTATATAAAATTTTATAATATCATCGTTCACATTTTAAAAAGATACTATTGATTAATATTTATATCTAAATATTAGTATAAGTACGCTTGTTATATTGGTATTGTATATGGATTATATTTTACATAGAGACCTTAATTTATTATTTGAAATCAAAAATTTCTCATCAAGAATTTTAAAATAATTATTGATATAGTGATATTTAATATATCTGAATAATTATTAAGACTATCTCAAAAAAATATATTAATCAAATCTTAAAGAGATTTAGTATATAGCCTTATTTAGCAAATGATAAATATGTAAGATTCAATCGCTAATGTTTTACCAAAATTGACTTTGAAAAGAATCAACTAAAAGAATAAATAGAAAAAAATATTTCTTATGCATGTGTTGAAGTGTTTATCAAATCAAATATTAATTTTGTAGTTAGAATACTAGAAAAATATTAGAGTTATCTAAGAATAAAATATTAAAATACTGTAAAGAAAGTAATAAAATATCTATAAGATACATAAATATTATATGCTCATATATGAAAAATCAAATCAGTTTAAAATAATAATATTTTCATATATTGATTTTATAAATTATCTCAATAATAGAAAATTTACTTTACAGTTTATATTTATATCAATTGGGGGAGCAATTTATAAGAATAATATAATATAAATTATATATGGATAGTATAAACTGATTTTGTGACATACTTTGATATTACTAATTAAACTTTATGATCATAAAATTTCATATTAGGATTTGCTAGTCATACTTAATTACTTAGTTGTTGAAAATATTTTATGACATCGTAGTAGTTTTTTTTAAGAATAATAAGTATTATAAAGTTTTTAAATATATTGAGATAAAGTATTTAGCACTCATAAAATAGAATGTGTCTAGAAATAACTAATGCCAATTAAGAATCTAAGTAGTATTGTATTGATTGTTGATATATTTACTTAGCTTTGTAGCTTAAAAGTATTTCAAAAAATATGTTTTTATTATTAGATTTAGGAGTAACTCATAAAATATATAATACTATAATTGATATTTTTATTTATATAATTAAAGTTATTTATTTTTCTTATCCTATTCATATTTATGTAATTGAATTCACGAGTCGGGTGCTATTCGAAATCCGAACACGATAATATTTACATCCGAAGAGCGATGGGTTTTGGTAGTGGCAGCATCGCCGACGGAGTAAAAACGAAGACGAGGCGACGACGCAGGCGGAATGACGGCAGGCGGTTCGAAGCCGGCCCCTCTCTTGTGCTGGAAGTGGAAGTGGCCGTGGGATCCCCAAACCCATTCCCCCGATCCTAACCCTTGCGGCAACCTCGACGCCCCCTGGCTCTTCAAGTCTCTGCAAACCCTAGCCTCCCTCGCCCAGAACCTCATCCTCCTCCACCCACCGGCTGCTGACTCTTCGTCGCTCGGCACCTCTGCATCCCCCACCCGTCGTGAAGACCCAGCCGGCTCCCTCTCCAGGGAGGAGCAGGGGGAGGCCGAGCATCGCGCCCTGGCCCTCGCGCTGGCGAGCGGGAAAGAGGCGACCGTCCTTGACTTCTACTCGCCCAAGTGCCGGCTCTGCAACTCGCTGCTCGATCTCGTGCTCCGGCTCGAAGCGAGGAACTCCGATTGGGTCAGCTTCGTCCTCGCCGACGCTGAGAACGAGATGTGGCTCCCCGAGGTTATAGCTGCTCTTCTTTCTCCTCTTCCGTAATGAAAGCATTTCCCTTTGCATCGGATATATTTACTAGCTATTTAAGTCGTATTGTGTACATACTATACACTCGTTTTCGTCGAACATCTGCCGGATGGAGTTTGGACCGGAGAACCCCTTTAGGACACTGTGTCATTAGTTTCCACAGATTGGGATCGATTTCTTATGTTGTTACCAGTCAAGTAAGTTTATTGGTAGAAATTCTTTAATGGCACATTGAGATGCGAATGATTTCTCGTAACATATCCTTCTTGACCTGCATTCTTCTGTGCAAATAATCCAATGTTTTGCATTCAGCCCTATCTGTTGATTCAGACACAAGTCATTAGCTTTTAGGGAAAGAAGCACTGATGGACACTAAAGTCTTACAAGGAAATGTTGGTTATTAATCATTCATGTAACTGAGGAGTCCTAGGATCAATTCATTTCCGAACAACCTCTTTGGTTATTGTCTTG
The DNA here is from genome assembly GCA_001649415.1 of Musa itinerans. NCBI lineage: Eukaryota > Viridiplantae > Streptophyta > Magnoliopsida > Zingiberales > Musaceae > Musa > Musa itinerans. The sequence continues at coordinate 455,566 of LVTN01000123.1, read as the reverse complement.
TAAACCAAAGTGCTTCAGTGAAGTCTGGATTGCATTGAGAATTTGTTGGATTTCATTCTTGTGGTAGGTCGATGTTGCCAATGATATGGTTAAGTTTGTATTCTAGTTTATTCACCTCAAGTTTTGTCATGGTAGGTTGATTTGGTTCATTGACATTGGATTTTGCTTTTTAGAGATTTGAGAGTTTCACAGGATTATGCTGGCAAAGACATGACCAACATAGAAGACCATACCTTTCCCAATAATAGAGAGATTATTGATTCCATTGCTGGTGTCTGATACACTGTGTCTTCTCCTCCTGCTTACAATTTTCATTGACCTAATATGTCCATTCTTTTGCATTCTTCCTACTTCGAAGCATTTATGGTGCCACACTGAAGATTCCTACTGATTGTACTCTAGGAAAGTAAACAGGAAAAACTGATTTATATGTAAGCAAATCATGACTCTTCTCGTAAGCCTACTAGAATCATTTCTGGATTAACTAAATTACTGTTGTTAAATGGTGCCGATGCTAGTTGTCATCCCTAGCTGTTTGCTGTTGTGAAAAAGCATGATGAAGCTTCTGACAATTAAGCTGAAATACTCTGGTACATGCTTCTTATGACTAACGCTTTGGCCATCTGACAATGCTTATATGTACAATCTGTATCGGACATCATGAAATTTATCTGCTTCTCCATCTTGAGGTTACGTTTTGGAGGATCGATTGTATTTATCTTATTCATAAAGCCACCTGATTTGGCAATTTTGATGATACCTATGCTGTAAATTGTTTCTGTTTTCTGATAATGTTTCTCTTTTTTTTCATCTTGATTTGCTATTTATGTTAGATCTGATTTATCTTCTAAGAAATATGAGTAGAGCATGTAAACACTGCCATTAATAAAGGTAAATCATATCAAGGTAGTGATGCTAAATTTGGTTGCTCTGACTAAAATATTTCTACTTGTGCAGCTTCTCCATTATGACATTAAATATGTCCCTTGCTTTGTGCTTCTGGATAAGCATGGAAGAGCTTTAGCCAAAACAGGAGTTCCTACCAGCCGACTGCATGTCATTGCAGGCCTTTCTCATCTCTTAAAGCTGAAGCAGCCACAGAAAGACGATGAAAAGAAATTTCCTTGATGATGACTACGACTATCTCTGAATTGGCCATGCCAACTATCTGTCAGATAGAATTGGCTATGCCACTAGCAGTCCTGCTTTGGATGTGGTTTTCATCTGAGGTGATGATCATTTAGATAAAAAGTAATGTTACAATCGTGGATATTGGTTGACTTTTGAGTATAATCTTAGTTATTATTTGGAAGGCAAAGATATGAACTTTTAAATTTCTGTCTGAGATAATGCGGTATTAGAAAACCTTCATGTACATCTTTTTTTTTTTTTTTTAATCTCCTACTATCCCTGCACAATTTTTGAATATGATGTAGTATATTGTCTCTACCCATTTTGATAACAGCAGTTACCTTTTCTTTTGTGTTTCAGTACGGTGTAACCCCGTTGTTGCAAGTGACTTGCAGGATTTTAAGAGCTACAATTCTCTCTCCCTATCTGAGAACCGCTTCTCGAGAACCGCTTCTCGATCGTGCGAAGCCTCCATCTGCAGCACCGCTGCCTTCTCCTCCTGCGGCCGATTGATCATTGTCATTGCTTCGTCTGCTGCAACTGCCGAAGCAACTCTTTCTTCCGCCAATTCCTTGTACGGAGTATCGGCAGCATTTGTCTCCAACGGTCGGCATGTTTCGGGATTGGGCTTCTTAATTGCTGCAGACGACGTCGGAGGGATCGAACTCAGTTACAAGAAAGAATGATGATAATGATCGAATGTTCATGTCAAGCTCCGCGTGCTGTGATGAAAGACGGGAGGAAGGAGAACAGTGAGACCAGGTTTTGATTGCCAAAAGTACCCCCATCGGAGGAGGCCGAAGCTATAAAATGTTCGCGTCTTCTGGGAGACCGAGTCAGCTCGACCGCAGACTACTCCCTCGATTCAACAGCCTACTATTCCCTAGAAGAGGTTTCCGATGGCAAATCCGTCCATCAATTTCTACAAATCTGTCGGCCACTACGCATCGAACGATTTTAAGCACCAATTCGACTGATCATCAAAGGAAGCAAGGAAAACAAAGAAAAAATCAACTCGCAGCCCGCAAGGAATCCCCGGTTCTTTTTTCCTCTTTACTTTTAGAGATGAAGCCAGCTAGCCCTAATTGATGTGCCGAAATAGCATTACAGAAACGAGAGAAACTGACAAAGTCGAACCGTCTGATTTGTATCAGATGAGAGGAGGGGGCAGGTTGAGATCAAAGTCGAACGACTTCTTCTTCTTCTTCGCTTCCTCCTGCTCGCTCACCACCATCTTTACCGCTTCGAACCGGTACCATGAGTACTTCGATTGGTTCGACTGCCACCCGAGGAACATACCCTGCCCGTTTGGCGCCGGTGCCAGCGCCAGGAAGCCCGATCGCCACGGCGGTGGCACCGCGGAAGCAGCGGCGGAGGGAAGGATCTCGACGACGGGGGCGGAGTTACCGAAGTTGGTCTTGGCCCTGGGCCCCCGCAGGCTGCGGGCGGCCTCGTCGTAGGCCCGGGCTGCCTCCTCCGCCGTGTCGAAGGTCCCCAGCCACTTCCTCGTCTTCTTCCACGGGTCCCGGATCTCCGCCGCGAACCTGCCCCACGGCCGTTTCCTGACACCGCGGTAGTGCGACTCCTTCCTCCCTCCATCCATCGTCACCGCCGCTTCCATCGACCGGGTGACCGCCACCGTCGCCGAGCCTGCATTTCGCATCGGAATCGTCTCCACCGCCATCATCAACACGTAACGAGGTTTGGTTCGGGAAGGGGCGAAGGGAAAGGTTATATATATACCGCAACCGGCGGTCTTGGTCTCACCCAACAGCCTCCTGATCTCGATTTAATATAATACCATTGATTTCTTCTGCCCGAGGGCAAGCGCATTTATCGGACGGCGATGATTCCCGTGCCGCACGAGCCGATCAGACGGCTGCCGACGCGTGCAACCAACTTATCCGCCGGATGGATCTCTGATCTCACGTGTGGGTCCATCAGTTCGCCCAGTTCCTTCTCCAATCACAAGGTAGGTACACACGTCATCGATCTGTAAGTAACTTCGAGAAACATATCGCCGTATGATGCCGGTTCACCGGCTAGAAACCGACACGTTGCCTCGAGCTCACCGGGAGTGTCCGGTGACGAACCCCGCTTTGGACCACACATCACCACCACGTGGTATGTCCCTGTTCCGTCATGTTCAATAGGATCGGCACTAAATTATTTTGGGAGACTGTCTAATTCTTTTTATATTATTACAAAATTACCACCTGAATATTAAATTGGGCCTGTGGAGAGGGCCCTGACTTAGCTGTGCCGTTATTGTTTGGTAGTGCTCTTTAAATAGCAAAGAAGATATTAAAGCCCGCACTCTCGCCCACTCTAATAATTTACTCATGTTGGGAATAAAAGGGTACCCAAAAAATAAGGAGGAGATTAGCGCGTGCGTGCGTGCGTGTGTTCACCTGTGCCCGTTGTGTGTGTTTAATTCAAAGGAGCATTACATGGTAATTTTCGACCGTTTGGGCTCGGTCTGGTCGGTGCAATGCCAAACAGCTCAAGTCCGACCCGAGTCAGCTTAATAAACCGACCCAAATTGACAGTCAACCCATCCATTGGGTCAATGCAAATCGTGGCCGTGTGGGAACCAGATAATATGCAGGTGAAATCTATTAACATCCACAAAGGTGAACTCCACTGGCACTGTGCTGCCATCTGACCTCCTGATTGACTAAGATAGACAACGACCGGTTCCTTCTAAATTTGGTGCCGCACGTACATATCAAACATTGTAATAGATATCTTCACGCTGGGGCAGGCCAAATCTACATGCTTCGGCCCATGAGCTATGAAGCATCGGATGCGTGAAATCGAGACATGATCCTTAGCTTTCTCTCTTCTCTATCTGAATCTTCCACGTCGGATGTGTTGGATCACATATCCACACCAGTGAAGAATCCCAGTGCACTCTGCTACGACTTGCTAATAAGCTCAATTACTTACAAAGCAAAACATATTCCAAGCCCTTTTTAAGACTTGGCCAACTTGATGATCATAGCTCTCGCACTGGTAATTCCATGGAGGCTAAAAGAACCCTCCCAGAGATGGCTTGCTGTCTATCTTTTTAGCGTTCAGGTATTCTATGGTACCTTCTTTTAGCTTATTTGTTTTGATCTGGAAATTGGACTAGTTTATACAAGACTCGTGCTTTTGTTCTAAGAACGACTGTTGAACAGCCTGCAAAGTCATGGAAGACGAAACATAACGGAAGCAGACCTGGATGAACTGGAAGACTATGTTCCATTGCATTGCATCGCTATTGGTGCACAGACATCTGCAGCATATGCGGCATGCTTGAACCGGTAAAGTTGACTAGAATATGATGCATAGGCATTTTCGGCGGAGCTGTCCTTACCGCGACTTCAGAAAGGTCAAACATTATCCCCCCAAGTCAACAATTCCACAGAAGAAGTAACTCCTGTATGACACTTGAGGAGATAGATCTATGCTGAAAATAATGAATCTATGTTGAGGAAAGGGTGGGAGCACCAACATGCGAGTTTACATCAGCAACAAGACCTTTTTTGTTGTTGTTGTTGTTGAATGGAGGTGTGCACCAACATGAACATGATTCACATCCAAGATTTGAGAAAAAGAGAATCAGAAAGAAAGAAAATTCAAACGTGATCTATAACATCATCCTGATGGGAGTTACATGGATTTCCCTGTTGCTTTTAGACTTGAGATGCAAGTTTTCTTTATCACCATACGAATTTCCAGATGCTTTTTTTCCTTCTCTTAACCCTTAGCTTTTACTGTGGAAGTTTGACGTTTGGACTTCATGGCAATGGGAACTATGCGGCTGCCACTATGACATCCTAACTTTGGACTTTTTCCCACCACCTGCAGACATGTATCTATCTCTGACGTTCAGGAACAGCGTTTGAAGAACAGCTCTGCGCATCTTCCTTGAAGGTCTCATGAGTAAATTTGCAAGAGAAAAGAAATGATCAAGTTTCAATAAACAGGAATAGATAGCAATCATGTAGTCAACTATCTTAACTTTATGACAGGCTAAGCATGCAATTAAGAATTCAAGACATGTGATTACTTTAAATTATTAGTCTTTTCAGGATCTCTATAGTTTTGGTCAATCGTGACTCCTTTATTAACCCATCGATACATGTCTAGAATAACCGGTGAGGTCTTATTATTTGTTCATAGCCACGGACAAATCTGTGCAGGAGTATAATCTATGGAATCAATGTGACAACACCTCTCTCCATATGCCAAATGATAAATAAGAAATACTTTGTATGCTTTGATTTTTGTTTTTTTCCTTTTCTTTCTTGCATGATGTCCTTCGTCAACGATGCCAAGTTCTCTCTCTCTCTATCTCTCTCTCTCTCATGCAACACCAGGAGATGTCACATAATGGGTAGGTACTTGTGAAATGTGCAACATGATACCTATTTAAAGGACTTCAAAGCTGCACTTAATGTAGGTTTAGGTTCAAACTTAGGCAGGAGATTGAATCAGCGCTACGTAGATGACTTTGACTCATCCACCCTCCGAAGCTGTCAGCAACGCACACCATCCGTGCGATAGCAGCATGGACTCAGTCCTCCTGCCGCTATTCATCTCTCTGTCCACATGGAACATCATATGTTTGCCGTGAACTAAAGTGTGAGATATCAACAGGAGAAAATGTTTGAAGGCCATTAAAACAGTTTAAGCTTCATCGTTTCCATTTGGTCGCTCACTGTTTCCTATCTCATTCCAACTGTTCGACTGGATTCTTTGTGAAGGTCGATATTAAGTTGGCACAAATGGTGGATGAATTGCGAAAGATGTAAACTTGTTTTACTTAGGAAGCAATTCTGGTGATGGAAGCAATCTAATCGACGAGCATGCAAAAAAGATCTGTAGGTGAAGAACGAACAAGGAACCAAAATTTGTTTTTCCTTGCAGCAGGATGTTTCCGATCCTTTCGGTAAGATTCAACTCTTCGACGACTAGTCTGATATGATATACACGAGAGAATTTACATGAAAGATTGACTAACTGGTGACCGATTAGCCTAAATCGAATAGCCGATGCTACAAACCCTCCTCTCTGCATTGCTTCTTGAACAGCTCGAGTGATGATATCAAATCCATGTCCCTGGTCCTCTTCGCAGCCCAGCCAACACCACTCCTATCGCTGACATCTCCGCCCACCGCCGCCGGAATCTTGACAATGTTCACGCCGAAGAGCCTCACCACCTCAACGGGTGGTTTCGTCGCTTGAACCCCATCGGCCGTGTGTGCGCCGACGGTTCGCGTCTTCCAACCGATGAAGAGCTGCTTCTCCGGGCCGGTCGAGCGCTGGAAGGTGACGACGTCGCCTGCTCTGAGCCCCTTCTCCTTGACAAACCGGCTCCAGCCCTTGGTTAGCACGTAGCTCTGGCTACTGTTCCAGTAGGAGTAGCGGAACCGCCACACCTTCCCGCAGGCGTCCTCGAAGTTCAGCAGCACCCCTTTGCAGGCGGCAGCGCCGGTCTGATTCAGCGGGAAGTGCTTCTCGGCGTGCTGCTTCGGTATCACCAACCTGTTCAGCTTTCCGACGTCGCTAGGAGTCACGGCCTTGTCGAAGAGGTGCTCCCTGTGCTCGCCACCAAACCACCCCGTGACCCCTCCGCGGGAAGGATGGTTCCTCCTCTTGTCGGCGCCGGAGGATCGTTTGCTTTGCTGCAGCTCGTCGAGGTAGGTGTGTTTGCGGAGCATGTCGACGATCTCAGCCTTGGAATGCGAATTCAGGAACGAGAGTTCCGCCGTGTCCTCATCGCGGGTCTCGGCGAGCGGCTTGAAGTTGGTGACGGCGTCGCGCCCGCGGAAGCGCTGCGCAGCCACGTCGTAGGCCCGCGCCGCCTCGTCCTCCTCGTTGAAAGTGCCCAGCCAGACCCGCTGGTGCTTCTCGTAGATCTGCGCCCCCCACCGGCCGTTAGGCTGCGGCACGACGCCTTTGTACTGGGACGACGGCAGCTTCCGCGACTCGGCCTCGATGCTGATCTCCGGTTCGAGGACGACGCTTGCTCCGCTACCGAGTCGTCGTAAGCCCTTAGGAGGGGCCGGCGGCGGTATCCGCGGCCGCGGCGGAGGAGACTGCTTCTCGATCTCGCTGCAAGCATCCTCTAAGCTGCTGGTGTCCATAGGTTGTTCCAGACGACCTGACTCAGCAGAAGTATGGATGAAGGTCGAGGAAGAGGCAGAGTAAGAGACAGATAGGAGATGTGTGTTGGGGTTGTTATATAGCAAAATGAAGGGCGTCTATTATTATAGAATTAGATAGCTAGGAATATGATAGATCTCATGGTTTGGGTGTGGGTCAACTCAAAAGTGACGGTGAGAAGAAGAAGATTCATAGGAAGGAGGGTGGAGCGGGGGAGGCAAGAGTGCCTCTTTGCCTTCCTCCTCCTATGTGGATTAGCGTATGGTGGTGCAAGTTGGCTAAGGGGGGTGGGACATGGCATCGAGGCAAGTGGATGAGGGGAGAGGAGTGTGGACCATGACTCGTAAGTGCATCCCCCTTCCTGGGGGCTTTGCTGCTGCTGCTGCTGCTGCTCCTGAGCAATGGCCTGCTCATCTCTGATGCTTGTGTCTCGCATTTCACTGTTGGGAAATAGTATGAATTGGGAGACACCAAATGCGAGGAATAACACCATGGATTATGTTGCTACTTTTGTTTCTTTCTACACCTACTTGGCAACATTCTGTACATGGTTTGAGGTGTTGGGTTTGCCATCGCTACCTCTCACTGCAAGAGGAACCTGGACACCAGAAACCAGGCAAGAGAGACAGGGACCGGAAGCCAAGCATGAGAAAGAGAAGGAGAAAGAACAAAAACGCGTTACGCATACATGTATCCCTTTTGATGCTCCTCCAATAGCATTCATTCCATTTGAAATTCTCGTGCATACATCATCATCATCAATGCACACAGTCACGTCAATCCACTTCCACAATACTTGACGAAGCTTGCCATATCTGGCGCAACTCGTTCGTCCACAGGAAGAACAGCCACTCCAAGAAAACTGCCCTGTAGCTGCCCATTGTTTTTGAATCCATCACCACCTTCATGACCCAAGTTTTTCCACGCATCTCATGTTGCCCGATGTTTAGAGTCGCCGATGTCAAACCCACCACCCTCTAAATTAATAATCAGTATCACCCATCTGTTTCGCTGTTTCGATATAAATCACACTGTATCACTTTTTCTAATAGACACAAATCACTCTTTTCGTGTGACCAATATCCATCCATAAAGCCCTGCATTTAATGCATGTCCTATTAATTCATGTAAACTACATTTGCATTGCATGTTGTAAACCATTTTTCAGTGTAATTCTAAGTAAATTAATGATTAAAACAGAAGGCTACTCCGAGGAGGTATTGAGGTGCAGGAATTGATGTGGAGATGAAAGACACCTGCTCTCCATGCATTTAGCTCTTTTCTCGTATCTTCTCTTGATAAATTCGAAGAATATATGGGTGTCAATTCCTTGAGTTCAGTGGTAAAGGAAATAGAAGAAAAAGAAATCTATAATATTTTATTCATGTAAATGCAATCAAAATTTCTCCAGTTGGACATCACCAGTCGACTGCAATAATTAACAATCTCCTGTAATGCTGCATATGTTAATCATGTGGATACAGTGATGGTGGAAGGTGAGGGGTGACAGCATTTCTCTACATACTTGCAGCAACAGATTATAAATATGTTTATTGTTGAAGTGTGGACCTTTAAGAAACTTTTCTGTGGATATGGATATGCTTAGATGATGCATGATAAGAAAAAATAAAGTAAGATCTGCTTGCAGTGACAATAAAAGACTTGTGGACCCAAGGAATGGTTTATGATGTGTGCTTTTTTCCCCCCTTTTGTAGTTCCATATACAAGTAATTTGGGGTCATAAGAATTCCAGAATCGACAAGAAAATTTGCAGAAACTGTGGTAGTGATTCATGTCATCTTCACAGTTTACAGATATTTAATTACGCTATGTCAACTTCAGTTAAGGTGTGATTAGTTCAGCTCATTTAGCCTTATCTGATGACTATTTTTATGCTGAAAAGTTCACCACCAACACCATGTGTTTCAGGAAATCATATAGTTTTTAATAGGAGATTCTTGAGATTAGGTCAGTGTCAGACACAAGTGCTCTTCTGCTCATGATGAACTCCATCATCCATCTACCCCTTCTGATGAAAGCTTTCTTTTTTTATCCCTTCGTTGCCCTGTCAAGATTGACCTCCTTAAACCTTCCATTACATGTGGAATAAACGAGTCTCTTCTGAATCTTTTCGACTCTTTGATGAGATATCCAAACGCCATTGTTAGCATATCGCAGGAAAGGTTTGACGGATTCCTCGCCGGCAACATGTGCCGATTGTTTTGTTGTCATGTAAGAAGAAGAAAGTTCACACAAGGTGAAGTCACGCGCTTTTGGACCACTGGGAGAAGAAGCAGCAAAGCAAAAAGCTAAACAAAGCAAAGCAAAGCAAAGCAAAGCAAACGTACATGTGAGATGGGCACGATGAATGGGAGGCCATTTATGAGGAACAGTGAGTACTCTGCGAAAGTCTTACACAGGTCGTTATCTGATCCCCTGTGGCATTGTTTGTGGTCCTCGTGGACAGCACAAATATTAGCCACTGCGCTCCGCCTTAAATGCGCCCAGCCAGAGAAAAATACACCCATAAAATACATGCATTCAACTCATATTCTTTTTTTTATTTTTATTTTAGAGTAAAAACTTTAGATAAGATTATCATGTTACTAAGCTCTGCTCTCCCTATTCATGCTCAAAGAATAGATAGATGATGCCAATTTTTTTTTCTGATATCATGTTCGAAATCCATGAATGATGATGACTCTGAAATTATATTAAAATTTTATTAATAATGAGTGAGTCAAATTAATAAAGATTAATATATACTGAATCAAATATCAATCCAATCTAAAATTTTAAATTAATAAATTATATTATCCAACTTTTTTTTCTTTTTCCAATCTCTCCTCGTAAATTATCTTCTGACACAGCATTTCAGAACAACGATTTCGGCTGCGCCGACAATGATGCTTGCTCCTTTTGAAGAAGCTCGAGTTTTCCTTCGTGTGGAACGACGTCCTGACATTTAGGCCGAATGATCACTGTCCATGCCACCCAACGAAGACCTTTCAGAACCATTCGGGTTTCTCGAACGCAGAATTATGCTTGAAATTTTTTTGTCTTCATGGCCAAAGCTAGAGATAGAAAGGAAAAGTCTTCAGGAGAGTCTGTACACATACGCCATGAGACACTATCCATTCGGGGGAGTTTGGGAGGAGGGTACAAAGGAGTTGGAAGTTATTAATGGGGACGTCTTCCTTCTCAGGCAAGGCAGCTGATTCAAGGGCAAGTAATGATGGGAACAAACTGTTGAGGTGATTAACATGTTGCGTGCTCCTCCGAGAGCAGAGCAACGACATCACAGGTTTGGCTCGTACTGCGGTGGTGGTCCTCGACGCCCTGTTCAAGTGTCAACTTCTGGGCCATTAGCAAGTTAAGGAAAAGGACCCCCTTCGCCTTCAGAGGACCACACTGCAAACCTGAAACCAGCGCCCTCCACCATCTGCTGTTGTGCTCCTCTGTCGCTCTTCTCGGCCTGGCAAGATGGCCGAGCCCCATTTCAACATCAGCAGCAAGTTGCACCATTTCCAGTGACCGGCAGGCAAACACCAGTCCATGGTTTTGCAGACGAGGCAGGATTCTCGGTCCAGTTGATTTGTCTCGACCTTGGCTGGAGGCCACCTTTTTATTTTGTGTATTAAATTGGAAAAACATGTTCATCGGTGAGGAAGAACCCACCACTGCGAAATTATTATGAGCGATGGAATTTAGAACATAAACGGCCAACGATGCTCATTGCACTCATTTTTGTCACACTCGCTTGTTATCTATCCATTAGCGCAGCTCGAACACACCGGCTTGAAGCCTTCTTTGGATTAGGGGCTTCGACGTCTCCGATTCGACCGTCCATTCCACCCATTAATCATCATCGTCATCATGACTCCTTCCGTGACCGTCGCTTTTGATTACCTCTCCGACGGTATAGTCATCGAGAGATCGTCGTGCCGGCTAATAGATTGAGAAGTAATGAAATAATAAAAATAGAATATTATATGTTTTTAATTTAAAAAATAAATAATATTAACTAAGAGGTAAAATTAAGAGTATATTTTTTAAAAAAATAAATATCTTTGCTTCGTTAATTATGATTCTATTTAGATGACGATAACTATCTCATATTATCATATCATTAATGATTAAGTTGGGTATAGAAATTATCCTCATGACAATAACTTCTTAGATCATCAGTCATTTAGGTAGAACTATTTAGAACATAGTTAGAATTATCGAAAATATGATAACTAACTATGAATCAATTCTCAACTCTCCTTCTTTATTCATAGTTATATTGATTTGAGATATGAAATAAAAATATTTTTAAAATAAAAGTAATTAGGTGAGAATATCTCTAATTTATCTTCAAATTTAACTTTTAACTTGATTTATATTAATATCTCTAAACATTAAACTTATATCTAATATATGATTAGAATATATATTATCCAAAAACTAAATAACATTTGAGATATCATTAATTTGTGATTTAGTCATAAACAATTAACTATATTCTTCCTCCACTTAAATTGCTTGTTTTTCTTTTATCTAATAATCTCTCATGTGACCAAACATTTTACAATAGTAATATTAAATTTCACTCTTATATTTTTTTTTTATCATAATTCATTACTTTTGTTTATCATGCTTGTCATCTTCCTATTTCTCTTCCATTTCCTCTATCATGAAATCCTCCTCTAGCACGCCCTCTTCTTATTAATTTTTTTGTCTCTCTTCTTTTGAAGTAAAATAGATAAATCTTTTGGTTACTTAATTGCAACAACAACAACATAATTAAATTTTGGAGTTAAACTTTTAAGACTTTTGTAATAATTATATGATCATAAAAATACTCATTATAAGATTTTATTTGAGTAATAATTTCAATCACTCGAAAAAGAAAATATTGTACTGGTTTATTACTTTTGATGAACAAAATTTCAAACTCACGATGAAGGGTTTGAAGTTTTAATATAATCACCTTCGATGAGCTTTAAAATTCATTTTGAAGTATCAATTAAGCCTGTTTCATGTATAACTTGTTGAATAAAAAATAATACTTTGAGCCCTTTCTAGTCTCTCTCAGGCTTCTTCATCTAGATCTATATATCTATTTTCTATTAAGTCATAAAGATCCTGAGATTTGAATAGAGTTTTTATTTTGATATTTCAAAATTCATAACATTTATTCGAAAAGATGAGAATAAAAGATTGAAACATAAAATTATCATTTAAAGTCATAGTGCCTAACTTGAGGATAGAGGAGCAAAGAAATGATAAAAATAGAATACTATTGAAAAATATTTTTAATCAAAATAATATTAAACAATAAGTAAAACTAAGAACACATGCAAAACATTCTTTTTTTTAGTAAGTACATACAAAATATTCTTAGCTGGATATATCTTTACTTCATAAACTATAAATCATAAACCATAAACCATGATCCTATTTATAAGACATAATAATAACTATCTTATCTTATCATATCAGGATTAAATTAATATAGAAACTATTCCTATAATAATAATTTTTTAAATCATAAATTATTTGAATAAAGTATTAAAAATATAACTATAACTATCAATCAATTCTCAAACACTTGGCATTGCCTTAGCTTTCGTATTACCAATAAATGGTCAACGACCCAATCATAGCCTCCCTTAGCATTTTCTTCGTTCTTATTATTAGTATTGTTGCACGTACGCCGTTGTTGGTTTTCCAAGTCAAACACGTGATACTTACTGGTAAACGCTTACGCTCAGACTGAGTCAAACCCTCGGCCAACTTCAGGCAATCGATGACGAAGAAGAACGCTCAGTTGGTCGAGGAAGAGTCTCAAACTGTCTCTCTTCGTTGCTCGAGTATACGCCAATACCAGACACGTAGCACCGAGTTTGAGAAGTCTTTACGTACAGTGGTTCTTTTCCTTCAGGATCCACAGATAGAAAGGAGTTGGAAGAACCAGTCAAGCAAACTCGTTCCTAAGGATGAGAGTTGCCGAGCTGAACGTCTTCTTCTCACCACCACTGGTTTCTGATCCGATCCGACAAGTCACAAACGTATTTGTCTGTGACGAGGACCGTCCGGGAAGATTACAGGGAACCGCACGCTTGCTGGCTACCCAAAGTTCACCACTGGGTTTCTCTGATTGCTATTTGTGTGATGTGACGCTGCTGTTTGGGTGACTTCAGGTATATGCATGCATGAAAGGATAGTGATGAGAATGACATGGCCTCGAACGACTGGTTCGCATATATGCTGGTTAACCAACCCTTCTTATCCTCACCTAAACCTATATTAATATGACGGACGTGCATGGTCAAATAGTAGATTGAAACAGCGGTATATGCACATGAAATGCACCCACTTCCCTAATGACATATATATATAATAAGTTCATGCCCTACTACTACTCATCCTTTTCAGTGGTTTCATTTCCCCGAGTCATGTCTTGGAGTACCAGTGAAGCTTCCTCCATTACCCCTATTCACATGAGAGGGAGTTGATTAACCTAAACCATCGTTTTTTATCCAATAAATTTATCGGGTCAGGTGATGATGTTGGAACCCTACTTGAGTTTTGGTTATGGATCTTCGTTTTGAATCCCCAAGCTTGTCCCTGCTTGACATGTTTGTATTATGTATATAGCCCATGGTCCCTTCACGTTACATGGCCCAGTGTTGTTGATCAGCCAGAATTAGGTAAACCATTTCATACTGATATGAAATTGGACGTACAAGTTTGGATCTGTATGAATATTCCATCTTCCATATATATATAATATGAATATTCCATCCATTCACTCATAATTTCAAAGGACCCATCCAGTCTGATTCATGTACCAACCAATAGATAGAGCAGAAAATGAAGATTAATACTGTGGTGATTTCATTTTGATGCAACCTCCTTTAAATTTCTTCAGTTGCTTGGTTGATGAGTGTGGAATGAAATGACTAAAATACAAAAAATAAAAAGAAGAAGAGGAATAAAGAATAAATTATTGCATGATAGCACATGGTTCCACCAGTTTTGGCCTTACTACTGCTGTAGTCAACATGGCATCTCCTGCAAGTTGCTCGGCCAGTTGTGTTCTTTGACTCTTCCAAAAGTGTTCAAAGCCCCATTCAAACGGGAATGCCTCCCTTGGGTTGTTCGCTTTGTGCATTCTTATGTGCCGCTGTCATGATTCTTCGTCTGTTCTTTACTTCCAATGCTGCTTACAGGTAGACTCTCTTGTCTGAATGATTGTGTTTACACTTTTGTCAGAGACACATGCAGCAGTGTGAAGCCTTGTAAATTGCGTGCCACCGTCGGTCTGTGAGCCTCCTACCTCAGGTTCTTCTTCAGCCGACAGCTAACTCGATGAGTTAAAATACTATACATATCTACCACTTGCTTAATCGTCGTGCTTCTTCTCTCGCCCACTTTTCGATGCAAACGATATATATATACTGGATATTGAGAGTCTGCTAGTCTGATTCCAGTCACTTTCCTACTGCTTAATCAAAAGATTAAATACAGCCAGTGGCGTTGTTTTCTTATTGTCTTCGGGCTTATCGGATTCTACATGACTCTAATATTATTTTATGCTTGCTTTCCAAATGCTCTTACCTCACATGCGAACAAACCAAATGTACGGTATGCTCGCACTTGAGTCGATCAAGGTCATGTATAGATATGCTGAGATAAAGGAGACAATATAGTATAAACTAAGATACAGTAGAAATGGCAAACACAAGATGGGGTTGTTCTACATTCATGAATAAGAGCTAAATTAATTTATTTATTATATGGGAATAATCAAATATAAAACTGATGTTGTGTTGTCTCTTTTGCACTGTTGAACGTGTCAGATCATACATACATTCTGGATATCGTTGCCACATTCCTCCTGCATTTCTCATCGAAGCGCTCTTCCAAAGTAGCATCCGCGGCAGCAGAAGCCAAGTCACGGCGAGTCGATTTGTCAGGCATCAAACTTTTGGGGTGGGGTATATAGAACCGAGAAGATTCTATGCGTGCAGTCAAGGACATACATAGATCGAGAATCAAAAAGACGTGTTACAGTGTAAATTTCGATTCTACTAATTACGGTAACTGTTCGGTCACTGAAGACATTCGATTTAGGCGAGTTTGCCCGAGTATCCGAGGGCTGTTTGCTTTGATCTGAAACCAATCCAAGAAATGAGCAGAGAAAGTTGTCATATATGATTCGCAAATTTATATGCATCATAATCAGATAAGCAGGCAGTGATGTTGCAGCTTCGGGATACTAATATCGAGATTTAAAGCGAGCTCCACTGCTACCTATTATGATTTGCTTTCTGCTAGCTGACTGCCATGGAAAGAAGATCAACTGTTGAAGCTGCTAATGAAACTTTCTTCTAAAAAGCAACGAGCTGGATCGATGATTGCCGAATCATCCGCGGTTGGTCGTCGGTGGAAAGCGAAGTGTCATCTGGGGCTGCCGCCGCTAAAGAGAACACTAACCTCGCAGTTTCCTTCGCCCCTCGTCGCTCACATTAGCTAGCAGGAAAACAAAGGCAGTCGAACGCTTACAAAACTTGTCTGGGAGGTACGTAAAAAGGAGGGGGAGGAGCACAGCAGGAGACAGAATAAATGAGCCGGAACGATCTTTTCCAGCCAGAGATAACTCAAGTCGCAAAGGTCCATTGTATGCATGCAGGCATGCATGAGAGTTGGTCTTGCTGCGGTACTGAGCCAATGCAACAGCATGTCGGAGGCCCCACGGGAAAGGCTCATGCAAAGTCTACATCGGTATCTATTACGACGGGGGAAAGGGAGCGCGTACCGTGGCGATCACTGTTGGGGGGTGTGGGAAAGCCGCGGTGGGTGCGGGGGAGAGGAGAGGAGAGGGAGGCGAGGCGACCTTTGTACAGGGAGCAGTAGCAGAGCTGGGTACTACATACGTAGCTTTCGGCCGCGGCCTTTGGAGCTTTGAGCTTTGGCGTGTTCTGGCGTGGCCACAGCACACCCATCTGCGCGCGCACCTTTTGCGAACCCACCCCCTCCCCCCTCCACTGCCACGTGGGGCCCGCCCGCGTGGGGAACACGTCCGCACGGACGTCGACGGGTCCTCCCGCCGGGCCACCCCCCGTGCTCGTGGGACCCACCCCTCATTCCACTCGCCAAGGTGAACTGTGCACACTTTTTCTTCTTCTTCTTCTTCTTCTCCTTCTCCTTCTTCTTACTAGTCTCGGTTGCTCTTTCCTCCACTGGACTGAGTCTTTACCTATCCAAAAGAAATGCAAATAAGCTGCTGCTACATACATGCCGTTATTCTTCTTTATCAAGGTCATAAGATATCGCGTATTCATCAAACAAGATCGCCGGTGCACCTAAACCACACGACGAGAGCAGTTCACGTAGGATGCCATTAGTCGTTACGAACGAAGAATGAGTTGCGGCGATTGAACTTGAGGTGAAAGAAAGGATGTAAGTAACTCCTGCGAGCCAACTCAGAACATAATATATAGACATGGCAACTCTGAACCTTCACCTGTTTCAGAAAAGAAAGACGATCTCTCACCGCATGCTGCATTTATGATTGACTGCAGCAGCAATCTGAATAAAACAGGCTGCGGCTTACAATATGATGTAATCTGAATTCGAACGCAGATCAAAAACATTTGCGTCGATCCTTGCAAATCATTCTCTATCTACTATACCACATGAGACCATCTGGTTGCCATCATAGGTAGCAACAGTTAGCTACCATGCATGCCACGATAATTACGTACGTTACTTCTCTTGTGGGAGTATCTCATATCCTATTTGTAAATTACATTTACACGTCGAGTCCCAATGTGAGCTTATCCTAGACGTTAGAGAGAACAAGTCTACCCTAATTTTTTGTGGAAGACTCGATAGACGTGGCCCTAAATGTGTTAGCACATATTGTTGTAAGTTTTATATTTTCAAACTCATCCCATCTTTTGATATGGACTTTAATTATGTTGTGCAAAATATTAGAATTAATGTAAATTCATAGTAAAATCTTGTCTTTGATAATACGTGCCACAGTTACGTATTATCTGTAGTGGTCGAAGTGCAACTCAACTCAATGACAGTAAAATTCCAAAACCATCAATGGAGTTCAGGGTAAGCTTAGAGATGAGAATCCGTCTGGTTGATTCTAAGGCGTCATCCTTGAAGGAAGTCGTGTGAACGACTGAACATACGTGAAGCTGATGAGGACATCAGAGATTCAATGTTGCGACGATTGGATTTGCCTGTATTATGTACGTGCCGTCGGAGGTGTACCCAACGTGCCATGCCATGCCATCCCGGAAGCATGTATACATATAGTCCGGGAGGAAGTGCAACCCTGTGTTGGTTTATGTGAATGTTATGACGTCGTAGCACTTGGTGGAATACCATCGCACAGTGCAACCCATGGCAGCTCGGCGCGTAGTGATCTGGGTTTCTCTTTCCGTGCCAGCTGATGCAACCAGGCATGCAATGGCATCGAGGCGTTTCTGCTGGCTTTCTCTGTAGCATGTGTTGGTTACTGGCTGGGAAGGGAAAGAAGGCACAGTGCTTTGGAGCAACCCTCAGAGGACTCAAAAAATGGCAGCAGTCTCTCTCTCTCTCTCTCTCTGCGGTCCACGTACCGTGCTGACACTCCTGCATAAAGCTTCTGTGGGAACAGTAATAATCGTGGAAGCGCCATCGGGAGAGAAAGAAAACCAGAGAGTGAATGCCAATGCACGTCGGGAGAGAGACAATGAGTTGTACGTGTTAACATATCAATGACTCAGTGGCTGCAGCTAACAGACATGAGTACAGACTCGTTTCAGACTCTTCCCTCTCCATCGCAGCAGCTACTACCAATCCATCAGATGTCTGATATCTCGCGCCTCTCTCCCGTGTCGTGTCCACATTTATTAGTGGAAGAGTTGCTTTATACGTGCAGACTAAAAGAAACGAAGCCAATGCCCGTTTCCGGCTATCCCTGTCTCTCTCTCCCTCTCCCTCTCTCCTTCCCTGTCTATCTATGCCTTCTCTGATTCGCCAAGCGAGGACTGCGAGATAAAGCTGGCATATTAAGAGTCTGGTTAACATGGAGGATCTAAGTTACTGTTCTTCAATGACTTGTGTAGGTACGTACTGCGGCAACTGCATTGAGATTAAGACTGACTAGGCATCGAAGAAGACTTCAATGAAAGAGAAAAAACACAGACTCTTACAGATAAAAGAGATCCATTCTCTCTCCCTCTTACTCTCTCTCTCTCTCTCTCTCTCACATGCACGAGACACTATGACAGTCGGCAACAGTGACCTAAAGGAAAGACAAAAAAGTAAAGGAACTGATAGAACGATCCAATTTGAAGAACCTACCATGCAACTTCCCTCCTTCCTCTCCTTCTCACCCTGTCTCTCTCCCATATCTTAAACTAATGATGTCTGTTATAAGGTTGTTATGCCACTAGATAAGAAGCTAAAGCGCGCCGCCGTTGTCTCCGTTTCCCTCCTCATCACAATCGTCACCCTCTTCCTCCTCCTCCTCCTCCTCTTCGTCGACGCTCATCGTCTCTACGATGTGAGGTGCATGGCCGCTGCCGAAGGACCTCACGTGGTCCTTGAGCGATCGCTTGTGCTTGAAGTCGGAGCCGCAGATGCAGAACCACAGCTTCCCGCAGTTCTTCTCATGGGTGCGCCAGTCGCCTCGCACCGCGAACGCCTTGCCGCACCGCCGGCACGCGAAGGACCGCGCTCCATGCTTGCGCTTGTAATGCGTCTGCAGCGTCCGGAAGTCCTTGAGCGGCCGTGACCTGGGGTGATCGATGTTGTTCTTGCACCCTTCGGCGCAGCAGTAGCAAGGCAGCTTCAGCAACGAGGGTGACGGCATCTGCCTCGTGGCACCACGCAGCGACTCGGATCCCCTCCGGTACTGCGAGCCGTGTCCCCACATATGCATCTGCTCGGAAGCCACGACGCGAAGTTAGGATCAGAGAGATACAACACATATCTAGTGAGATCACAGCGTGTACGAAGCAGGAATTAGCAACGATCAACATCGACCTGCATGTTGTTGAAGCGGTTAAAGGTTTTGTTGCACACGGTGCAGGAGAACTGGGTGTTGCCGATGAGGATTTCGGCGGCAGAGGGGATCCAGTACTGACTAGGCACGGGGTTCAAGCCCGTGACGGTAGTGGGCATGGCGATTGTGCTTGCACAAGCACTAGTAGCACCGGGCGGCGGGCCGATGGAGAGCGCGATCGTCACCGCGGAGTCATCGTCCACCTGGTTCGAAGAGTGAGAGAAGTAGTGGTGCTGTTTGTGGAACCAATTAGGAGCGATGGGCGGTGCGTAAGTAGAAGAAGAGGAAGCTGGAGAGGAGCAAGGCGAAGGGGTGGCGTGGCTTCCAGGGGGCCAAAGAGAGAGCAGCAGAATGGAGTGGTCTTCTTCCTGGTCACTAGTCTTGGAAGGCAAGGAGCTACCGCCGTTGGAGAACATGCCTACTGGATATAGGAGAAGAAGAGGATGAGAATAGGGTGGGGGGAGGAGGTATATATGGGTGCGGAGGAGTGGGGGGGGGAGGGGGACGGTGAGGGAGCGAGGGAGTGCGTAGGGAGTGAATGATTGAGAGAGAGGGCACGTGCAAGAGGATGAGAATGGAGGAGGTTTGGCTGGGTTAGGTTGGAGGGGAGACAAAGGGCCGGCAAAGGTGGGGAGGAGGGAAGAGAGGGATGGGACCAACAGCGAGGAAGGGACCAGAGTACTCCCAATATAAACAGAGAGAGAGAGAGAGAGACAGAGGTGGGGTTCGGCGAGGGATTGGCAGCACGATAACCGAGCTCCTCCTCCCCCTCTCTCACATCCTTTTCGGTTTCCTTTTGTGGTCGCATTCACCCTGGCCTTTATTAGTCCTTCTCAACACACACACACATAGACACACTCTCTCTCCCCCTCTCACTCATCTGCATGCACGCGCTTGCACTAAATAAGAGGGGCAGGATCCCATGCATTGGTGAGTGTATCAGTTTGATGCAAAACCTGTACGTGGTAGGTGATGCGTACTTGAGAACTTGCTTCATTTCTTGAAGTAACAAAATGAGTCGACCAAGTCGGCCACTCGACTCCAATTCCACGTATTCCTAGTCAGCTTAGGATTTCTCACCATACATAAAATCTATATAAATAATCATTAAAAATTCTCTCTAAATTGTAATCGAGTCTTCTTCCATCAAATTGTAGCCAACTCAGAAGAGCACACACAACGCCTCTTTCCTTCTGCCGCTTCGAACAATTTCATTTCTCGCATAGTTTAGACTTCCCTTTTGAATGTACCGATGTGTTCATTCTTGTGAAACAAGCTAATCACTGTGTTTTCCATGAGATGAAAGTTGTTACATACACAATAGATGTTGATCATTTAAAAAGTCCATGAGATGAAAGTTGTTACATACACAATATCAAGAATTAAGGGGAAAAAACATCAAAAAAATTGGGTCATTTAAAAAGTTTACGACTATAGATGTTGATCATTCAAGAACGCAAAAGCACTCATAACATGATACGTCTACATGTATATGTTTATACATATTGAAAACTGTAGACCAACAAAAATCAAGTTGATGTTATCAAATTGCCAACCCACACTATGAAGATCATAATATAAGGACTTGGTGAAATTTCAACAACAGCAAAGAAGAAGAGAGACATGTAGGATGAGAGAGTTTTTAGATACGAAGGCATTTGTGATACCAAAATGTAGTACAAAGAACAAAATGACAAGGTAATAAGTATCCCCTCATCCTCTCATTAGAAGGCCATTGAGGTCTTCTTGAGATGGATCAAGAATCCATATGGACCCCGATTCTTGAAATGGTTGGAAAGACATCTAATGAAAAGATATCTAATGAAAAGAATACAACATGTTAAAATACATACATTCCCAATACGTCAACATTCGATGCATACACAGTGAAAATGATAGTTGAATATTTGAATTCGGAGTGGAGACCATACACCACTAAGAAAAAGGCAAAAGAACAAATTGCATATACAACAGAACAGAACCAACCAGTTACCGATGAGGGAGAACAGTAAGAAGAGTTGATGTATCATGTTCCAAATCCACATTGCATCAGAATTTGACGAATCAAAGTACTCTACCACCTTCCATTGAATCTAGAATTGGACTCGTGTCTCTCATGTGGATGCCATCCTGACCTTCCGATGCAACATAAGCAGTTACAATCATCGATGGCCTTGACCGAAGAGAATTTGCATTTGACTGCAACTGCTCGTCGTTTCTGGTATCAGCCATTGCATGCAGGTGTGCATGAGGCCACCAACCTGGGAGAATGACAAGGATGAGAGACTTGACATGAATTAGAATTATATCATGCAGTGAATTCACAGCACAAGCATCTCGACAGAATGTGTTGCTCTGTACATTATTGATCAAGATATGTGACTTTCCCCATGAGAATTTACAAAAATTGTCTCCCTATACATTTTCTCGTTATAACCGTGGTACTAGTCATGCCCGTTAACAGAAACATAGAGAAAAAAAATAAAGAGAGCAAATGGTCGGTGTGTGCGCTCCTGTTTTATGACCAACCCATTTTAACATGTCCCCAACAGCAAATGGTAGCAACACCAGTCCCAAGATTCAAAAGTTATGAGTGCCGGAAATAAGTTGTACATTCTAGAAATTGCCCGTTGAATCCTCCCAAATCCAGCACAATTTAACTTGTTCTGAATTCTAAAACGTTTTTCCTTCATTCCTTTTTTTATAACACTTATAAACTCGATCAAGCTAAGATATCATGGCCATCATTGATTAGCGATGTGGCAAGGAAATCAAATTGGGCAATCAATGTCTGCATAAGGCCAGAAACTCATCTTGCAATACATGAAAATCCACAAAACATATTTTTGTCTCCCATGAGACTCAAACACAGAAAATCAAAGTACCGAGACAAACACCTGAGAAAGTAGGGAATGATACATACCATCTAGATCATAAGGAGGTGGAAAGAACTGCAGATAGCAAAATGAAGCGACAACAAATCCTGCATATATCAAAAACTTGGTTATAAAGATACATAGTAAAGAGACACAAACATTAAGCTTGAAAATGATCAATTTGATTTTAAAACATACCTAGTAATCCTCCCGCAAAGACATCTTGCCAATGATGCCAGTAGTCATCAACTCGAGAAACTGCCACAAGGGATGCACAAAGTAGGGGAAGAAGTACAATGCATAGTTTTCCAACATGGCCTCTACGGTCAAAAGCCTGGATTTTGCCTGCTAGATACCATGCTAGGAAACCTAGGCCTGCAAAAGACCCTGCACATGGATAGTACAAATCCTCAGTCCAATTTTCTCCTGTGTTAAAAAGTAAGGTGGCTCAGTGCACAAGACTTCCATTGCCTGGGGAGGGTCATGCAAGTGTAATTACGAAAATCATTGGAAAGTGGTAAGAACATTCAGTCGGAACCTACAAGAGCAAAAGTAGAGAGAGAAAACAGAGTTCTATGACTAGTCTAGAGGATCAGACACAGTGATTCACTGTGATGTTTTAGGAGGAACAAAATCTCAATAGCTCAGAAGACATGACATATTGGGACGGATAACCATAATCAACACATGAAGTGAAGCTTAGTATCCCACAGCAGTTCTTCCAGATATGGTATTATAAGATATCAATAACACCCAATAGAGCCTCGAAGTCATCTCATAACAAAAAACTGACAAAATCTGAAATTTAAAACCATCAGTTAAAAGTAGGTGATTAGTTTGATGCTTACATGATGAATGCCCACTTGGAAAACTCTTGTGCCCTTCTTTAATAACACTTTTTTCCCCATGACATATAACACTTGTTGTCATGTTGTCATAGACCTGCATATTAAGATTTTCTTACGCAAAAGCCACATGAAACAACATGCTTGCTGGCAATATGTAAAAGAGAACTTTAGAGGATGGACAAGATTAAAATAAAAGTTCAGGACCCACAGCTTTTCCATCAGGAAAACAGCGCCAGAAGAAATCTGGCCGTGGTCGGCCAACAGCATCTTTTATTGCATCAGTTATAACTCCAGTCATAAGCACTGAAAAGAGCAAACCTGCATATACATTTGCTGGTCAATTGCAAAATAAAAGAAAGTAAACGAAACTGACCGGTTCTATACCACTGGAAAAGAAATGTACCTAGTATGGCATTGTGCAAATCATACACGTTCCTCGTTCTGAAGTACATTCCAATAATAATAGCAATAGGTAACACAATCGCCAGTAACTGCCAGGAAATCGTTATTGTTCTACAATGCACCAGTGCAAATATTAACTATAAAGAAAAACTCTTTACCAATTAAGAGAAGAAGAATGTACCGGAACAGCCCAAAATGGCACTGTGTTGCTTTTCAATGGATACCTCAGATCTGTCATCATGTCTCTTCCCACAAACCGATGAAATGGTTCTATAATATTTAAGCATCCATCGACTATAGCAAGGAGTATAAGTATGATCCAGTCATGCATGTGAAATCTTGCGACTTTGGTTCCATGGGATCTCAATGTGTGAGCTCCTAACTGGATATCTGGCATTTTGGCCTTATGAAAGAAAATTGGAGAAAACAAATTGTTAAATTGTAAAATATGCTTGAATCCATGCAATTTGTTTCTGTTGCGCTGATGACAGTATTTGCTATCTTTTCCGAAACACAAGTAAACAACAACAACAACAAAACTGTAAGTCCCAACTACTTGTATTTGTCGGTCTTGTTTACTTATGTTCTGAAACATAAGTAATCAAGACTGATAAATACAACTATAAAGGAAATAAAAACAAAATTAATTGTTATGAGAGGTATCAAGAGATGATGAGTAAAGCTGAAAATTAAAAGGCCTTGAACAAGAAACGTGGGAGAGCAAACTATCATGACTGAGGTCATCTTATATGGAGCATCTGCAACTATTTTTAGAAATATCCTGCGGTTTTTCTTTCTCACTGGGATCAGAAGTATAGAAATTTATCTCCCCAGAATAGCAGCATACACGAGGAAAGAATGCGGGCTTGTTGGAAAACAGGATAGGTAGATGGGGGCAGCACTGCACTATTTGTTTCCAAGGAGAGAAAAGGGGATCTGCAGAGCTAGTCCCTTAAGTCTGTATAGTTTCACCCATGTCAATAATTGATACCAGAAATCAATTTGATGCATATTGCATTTAACTTATTTTCAGAAAGACTGATGCAGCTAACATGAGGTCAGACTAGACTCACACTTCAATTAAAGTGAAAGAAGAAAATCCTAAAAGAACTAACCATTACTCGACTGCCTTTGGTGGTTTATTTTAATTATCTAGACTTGGGATACACCTATTGTAATTTAATGAAACCAAAATCCCTGTCACAAATAATATACAAAATCCCCTAGTAGCAATATCTAAAAGACAAGGCTGTTCTATGGGATCTCTTGCCTGGCATGAATTTGTTTGGCCAATGAATGGAATTCAAATAAGAAAAAGCCAGGATGCCCCCTGGATACATGAAATAGATTCCCAAGTTTATTTGTATATGTATTCGCCTGGTGTTATTTGGTATCAAGTGCTATTCAGCAGACACAGACGCTATCAGGATAATCTCCCAGAAGTAAGTTAGGTCGATTTTCAGTTTGAGATTTAAGTTTTCATTTTATTATGTCAATGACCAGCCATTTCTGCATGCTTTTTTGCACTCGGAGAGCAGTTAAGTTCTGATTTTCGGCTGTGGGATGTCATACATCAGAGAAACTATGAGATGTAAATTAAAGAGTAGACAAACGTAAAGATAAAAGTCCAGTCTTCCAATCTTTTATGTGCTCAACCAATCAATGAAAAGAAAGTCAAACAAAAATCAAATTAACTATCTGAATTTGTGTGATCTCTACACAATCAGAAACAAAATAATTACTTATTTTCTACTTTTCTATGGCATATAATAGTCAGCCAATATCATTTCTCACAAGTATGTCTAAACTTCAACTATTATTGTCATCAAATGTGAAATTTATGGAAGAAATCTAGTTCTTAAAGGAATAAAAACATCTGAGTCCCTCAGGTTATTTAAGAAAGGAGCAGAAGTTATATCTCACCCTCTAGCTTGAAGTGCAACAGTACAAAGCAATTCAAAAAATGAAACCCAACAAACATCCCATTTGTTGTTCTTTTTCTTCCACAAGTTTGAACGCCATCTAGTAACTTTTTTGAGTTTATGTATATCACGACTGACTTATGGTTATTTATCTATGATGCAGCAATGTTCAAAATTCATGCCAGCTCCTTCTTTTTGCCTAAAACTTATGTTTTCCCAACCACTTTGACATCATTTCTTCAACGTGTCAAGTGGAACTCGGATCAGAAAATATATCTAAACCTTCTCTCATGCTCCATAGGCGACAATACTATGGCTAACAAAGATTTCTTCTAGATAAAGTTATATACACTGCAAAGTATGGCATTGTAACAGAATAGGGTCTTGCAATTGGACGAAGACTAGATTAATCAGCCTAGGACAAGATCAGCAAATGCACTCTTCCATGATGGTGATCACGGCCATCAATCGCACATTTTTCGTCATAGTTTGATACATCACGAGCGTCAGATGGAATGGAGATAAATTTGGGTCTGAATTTCCACGAGACATTTGATTTTTCTTTGCAGAATAACCCAAATTAGACCGAACAACCAACTAATAACAAGATCTGTACAACTGAAGTCAGACCAAGAAATTACAATCAAACGAAAACTAGGGAGAAAAGGAAGAAGGAAAACCAGATTTTCCAACCATCCGAGCTAAAATAAAGAAAGAAAGAAGGGAATAGAACACATAGATTCATTAGAAACCCAAATCGTTCCCTTATCTATCATCTGCAAATTCGCAAAACCCTTACCGACGTCACGAGACCAAGAACTGGTACTACTCAGAAGATGCTAGAGTCAAATATGCACAGGAAATCCAAGAAATGGCAACAGAACCAAAAGAAAGCAAGGTAATTCATCGATACCAATCTCCTATGTGGTATCAGAAAGAAATGTGACGACCTCCAGTTGCAGCAGCAGCAGCGGATCCGCAGAAAGCTGAACCCTCCTCCCTCCGCAAGCACCTTATCACATCGATCCACGAAGCTTTCACGAGACGGGACGACGAGGTAAAACAATAGCAGCTACGAAACTCATTTTCGCCATTATTTTTCTCGTCGGACTAACCACAAGAAGGTGGTGGGCAGACGGGGGAGTCACTGCCGAGACGACGACGCGGAGACCAAATCGATCTGACTCCTGCGGACTTCTTTTTATCTCCATTTATTTTTAGCTTTGAAATAAAAATACAATTAACAAAAAAATAAAAGAAGATTTGCGGTTTTCTATACGTTTTACTTTTGGTTCGGTTCGTTCGAATTGGTCGTTGGCTCTGTTGCGTCCATATCTTGGTGGTGGAGGTAAGCCCACAGGCGGTGACCCGATCCGATGTAAATGACTCCGTAGTCCTGGCTGTCACCGAGTGGTACGACCCCCTCGACACGTGACGATAAAAAGGTAAGCTTACCGATGAGCTGGTGTTCGAATCTTGACGTTAAAGTAACAAAAGGAAGGTTGTCGTGAATGACCAAAAAGAGTCCCCAATAATATGCATTCCTCACGTCAACTTTATACATTCTCATGTGTCTTTCGCAGCTTCTCGAACATAGATTAGGTGGTCAATCTAAAAATGAGGAAGCAGTGTCTCCGTAGCAGTCCTTATAATTGACATAGTTGATGTAGTTGAGGTGTTGGTCGATCTCGCATGACAAATCTTTTCGTAAGGTCAAGGTTAGAACAGGTGATCGATGATCGTCTTTCTCATGACCGATGACTTCCCCGGCAAACTCACATCCCCCATCTTCGTCGGTTTGGATCAGAGCTTTCGCTCGTCAATCCAAGGCTACGATTGGATCACCAGTTAGCCCCAGTCCGGAAGAGACTTCCCGAGTATTGACAGTGTCCCACCATCGGAGGAAGTCATCCCTTTGTCTTCCGATCGTGGAGACAAATGCCTGGGAGGTGTCATGTGATTTGGTTCTTCCACGAAAGTGTTGATCGACGATCGCCACCACCGAAGGTTTCGGTCTTCATTCGGCCACTTGGATTGCTGGCCGACGGAACCTTCTTGGATGTGTTTCGCCTGCTCTCTTAGCAAGCTCGCTTGCAGTATCTACGAAGGATTGTGGTAGGATTAATATATTATATTTAATTTTTTTTAGAAAAAAAATTATATCTGAAACACTCTCTTGAATCTTTTCGAGAGCCATTGCATCTCTTTATTATTTGTTTTAATCTGATTGTTTGATCTCTTATCATGGTTCTCATATTGCCAGAATCATCATCATCATTCCCAACCAAATCCTATAAATCAAGTGAAAGAAACATGATTCTCATGATCACAAATCAAAAATCATAGTTGCAACAATTTGCTATCATTGATCTTCCCCAAATCTTCTTCTTTCTTATAATTTGAGTCTTTAAGAACAATCAAAAGAAGAATTTAGCTCTGATACCATATGATATGAGGCAGAATATTAAATTTATAGGACTAATATATTATGTTTGATTTTTAAGAGAAGAAGAAGAAGAAGACATACAATCATACAATTATTCTCATTCAATCTGAAATTACAATAGCCTTTTCATTATTTTTCTCCATAATCTCGCTACTTTAAATTATTCCTAATATTTATTAAAATCATGGCAATGAAGTTTTTAGTTTTGGCCTATGGAAAACATGACAGCTACATGGCCATCACATAAATATACATATGGGAGAGAATAGCTCGCTTGCTGTATCCATTAATGAAGCTCATTCGTGGCGTCCGAAGATCGCCATCGATGAAAGATGAACACTATGAGCAACACATCGAAATCAACTTCACTTCCTGAAGAACAACTAAAGTACATTGAAACAAGTTCATGCTTATTGCATCACTTAATATAGCGATATGTAGATACTTATTCTCCTTCATAACTCGTCTTCTGGTGCCACCAGCTGAATGAGCAGTCTTCGTCGACTGGTCGTCTGTGTCGTCACAGTCCCATCTCCATCGGCACAGTCCTTGGAGAAGCTTCAATTCCATGAAGCTCGTCTGGGATCATAACACTACTGCCTGTAAAATAAACAAATCCTGGTCTCAATTTCTCGAACATATCGATACAAATCTAGCTATAATTAATCTAGTTCTTGCTGACAAGAAAGAAGTAGTTCTACGACTTGGTTGTGCTTCGGTGGCTCTAACGAGTGATGCACCATCTATTTCTTCCAACTGGTTCCAGTTCTGGTATGCGTTCTGGATCAGCATCTGCAGATCGATCTGCGTAAAAGAACATGAAAAGATCATTATTATTCTGCAAGGCATGGCTTTCCAAATCCATCCTAAATCTTAGCATATTATCCTTACTGCATGCTGCGGAGTAAGCTGCTCCAGAGCGTACGTCAAGCCGTTCACCATGACTCCCAAAACTCGGCATATAGGGTCGAAGACTACTGTACCGAATTCCCCATGGTACAAGTATAGCTCGTCGCCAATGTTGCAAGTCCTCGCATGAGCAATCGTCTCATTCCACATATGTTCCGACATCCCTTGTCCCAGAATCTAAATTGCAGAGCCAAGGTTCATGTCACGGTCACAGTGCATACAGATATATGTGATTTGGATGTCAGCGTACGGCTTACTTGTCGCAGGCTTTGCTGATTGACGACTGATAGCTTCAAGAAATCTTGCACGGATGTGATTCCCGCAAAAGCCAGTCTGGCGTCGAATTTTCCGTTCTTGGCTATATTCTTCAGTCTCCAAACCCTGTCGTGCCGAGATGGAGGAAAGTGCTTCTTGTTCGCTGTAAGATGACATGTAGAAGGCAGAATTAGATCGATAAAAAGCGCATGTTCTCTGCACAAGATTAAGCGAGACAGAAGCTGTTCTTACGTTCTCCACGATGATCTAAGACCGTGAAACGTTCTGTTATTGCTTCTTTGATCCTTACTCCTTCATAGCTCCCCGGAGAAACTCTTGCACCGAGCCGGAAGTTCCGAGATCTTATCCAGCTTGAGTTATCTGTGAACTCGAGCTTCTGTATCGAAGCCATGCCTTGACGCAGTGTAACTCTGCATTCTCCGACGAGTAACGGCCTCTTCCCCTTCCGTTCTCTTAGTACGTGGCTACTGAACTCCTTGGGGGTCCAATTGTCGTCATGGTTAAAGGGGAAATCTCCATCAAGGGCAACTATTTCCACTCTGGGAGGTGGTTCGATTGAAATAATAGAACTTGGGCCAGATTGGCAGCGTACAAGTTGGATTTGCAGTGGATTGTCGTCCTTATCTTTGATTTTGCCTCTGGTGAAGATGGGTAGCGAGAGTGGGCTTGTGAAGATGAGTTGCAAGCTTGGAGTTTGCAGTTGTGGGGATCTGAAGAGGAACAGGCATGTCTTCTTTTGAAGCTCATATGGAAACCAAGGAATCAAGTTTTCATGCATGTATTGTGAACGATTAAGAAGGTCAATCAACCAGATGCTTTTACCTCGGTAATTGTCCCAGGTGATGAGTAAGCCTGCGATCCACCTCTTCACGCACCTATATCAGCAAATAATTTTCGGTCTGAGAGAACGTACTTATCATTGAATAATAAGCTAAAGTGGAAGGTTGCATGGTCCATCATGATGATCGTACCACTCTCCGAAGCAGTGGTTCTATTGCCGAGCACAAGTACTTCTGCATGCTTGTTCCAACCATAACTTCTCGGACGACGCTGTCAAAAACAGTGATTTACCATAAACTTGGATATATATGTCCATATATGTAAGAACTCAAGAGAGCAGATGTTATCACGCAAACCTGTGACTGAGAGAAAACATGAGACATGCATGGAGATGACAGCAGGACATGCAGGCTTAGAAACAGTTGCTTACGAAGAGAAAGAAGGGGAGGGTGTCGTCCGTCTGGCCACCGCCGGATCTACACCATTCTGCGAGTCCACGCGAAGGTCCCGCGCCTCGATTCCTTTTTTGATGCATGCATGCATATTTTCCTGGCAATTTTAAGAAGCCTCGATCCGAGAGCGAGGTTGAAGTAAGCAAACACGAGTATAGAGGCAGCACCTGGAAGGAGGAGGAGAAGGAGAAGGAGAATTCTGGTAAGTATCAGATGGCTCGGTACGTGGTTGAGAGGTCCCTAAATACTTGAAAGCCTCAGGAAAGAGCACAGCCTTAGGAAAGAGCACGACAATGCTCGGGAAAGCTGATGGAAGGATAGCAGGGCTGTGACTGCCTCCGCGTGAATGAGTGACGTCCCGGATGAGGTCAATAACTTGACGCGGTTTGACCAAAGAACTGCATGGTCACTTTGTGGAATTGTATCTCATTCGTTTAGGTCGTTGAGTCCAATCTATTGATTGAAGGGCAAATTCCTCAACAAAAATCTTAAAATTTTATTTTTATTTTCTTCACAAAACATTCTTTTTTTATTTATTCTTGTAAATATTTTTTTTCTTTAAAAAAAAATATCCTTTATTTTTATCTCATCATCCCTTCATGGTTATCGGTCACGAGACCCTTATATATTTTCCGATGTATCATTTTTGAAAAGAGCTTTATCGAATTCTTTTTTAGCTTTCTAAATTCTGAGTTTCTTATACTAAAGGTGCTCGCTTTCATCTCTCACCATCAAGAGAATAGAACGATTTGGAAAGGAGGCATTGATAGTCTACTTTTCCTCCGTCAAAGGTCGATAATGGGGTCTTAGTGACACTTCGATAGTGATGAACATAAGTGATGAGAACGAAGATACAAGCAATGGAGCGCAGAAGACAATCGATGGGGTGAACGCCATAGATAATCTCATCTTTTAAATGCTACGCACAAAAAAAAACCATTAAAAACTTAAACTTAATTTGATCTTAATTGTTAATTTAAAATAATTAAGATCAAGTTAGTGAGAGTATATCTTGGGTCTAGCTAGTCTAGCTAGCAAGTCAGGTCTCACTAATTCAAACTCACCAGCAACCAAGTGGTCTTTATACCATGGAGTCAAACCACTATTTAGAAACAGGAAAACCAAGACCGTCACAAGTGGGAATCTTTTGATGTACCATATATATATATATATATTATATATATTATACACACACACACCTCCAGCTTACTCTCTTTAAACATGTCTATTGTGACAAAATGATTCATAAGCATTGCAGAAATAATTTTGGGAGGTTTGCATGTCTTATTTTCATCAAGTAGCACTATTTGTACAAAGGATAGATAGCAAAACAACATTCTCTTTTTAATTGTAAATATGTATGGTGTAATGTTTATGACCTAAGAAATGATGTTTAGAACACGTAGAACATTATGGCATAAACTTTGCATCAAACATGCGAAAATTGTGATGCAGTATAATACTACATTGTCCAATATTGCATTTTATCTCATGAACAAGAAGAGAGCATAATTAAAATATGGTATGAGACCTATTTATGATATGATCGAGTTCTCGAAACAGCTGATGGGTTCTTTGGGCCTTCTTG
The DNA here is from genome assembly GCA_001649415.1 of Musa itinerans. NCBI lineage: Eukaryota > Viridiplantae > Streptophyta > Magnoliopsida > Zingiberales > Musaceae > Musa > Musa itinerans. The sequence continues at coordinate 423,719 of LVTN01000123.1, read as the reverse complement.
GGCTTTGAAGGAGGCCACGATCTGCAAAGGGTGTACTTGCCGATTGGAATGTAATTGGATTACTAATTTTCTCAATATTTTAAACCAATTAATTTATCTTATCATAATGTTTAATTTAATATTCCAATGCCTCAAAGATGGACTTTTGGAGCTTACTTACTGCAGTAGCGTATCTCACCTTTATAGATTTGTCTCATCTTATATGGAAACGGATGGATTAGAACCACCCACCACCCCCTTCTTCCCTACACACACAATTAAGTATGATCCATTCACCTGGAAAAGACATCATTTCCTGGGGGTTTCTTTTGGATGATGCCATGATTTAAGAAGCTAAGGCTGCACTAATTTCTTCCATGAACTTTTCTCGACAAGAAAGCAAGTGTAAATTTCAAGCCAAGCAAGCAAATCTTTCAGTGTTATCTCACCTAACACTTCCTCGAATGGGAACTCAAAATCAACAATGGTGTCGACGAGCCCAATCTAAACGACGTGATACGTATCTTTGGATGACGCTCTCTTTTACTCCTATTTTGACCCGTCTTTGAGCAATAGACTACCTAACCATCGCCTTTCTTCTTCTTCTTCTTTTTGTACAAGCTAGAAAAGAAGAGCACACACTTTGAAGGACGCCTCGAGTTCATTGCTTCCTTCTCTACATTCTTAAGTATTCTTTAATTCAAAGTGAGCTTACAGAAGAAAGGGAGAGAAAGGGGTAACGCTCGATAGAGGCCACCCAATCCGTAGGAGCACACATTTACTTAGAGAATACTAATCAAAAGCGAGAAAGAAGAAGTATCGTGCATACACATCATAAAGATATATCGGTGACGTGCATCGTGTGAACACGGAGGAGTCAGGAGTCAGGAGCCAGTCGGAGCAAGACGAGATCCAACCCGGACACGTCCTCCGTTGCACCCTCCGCCACAGTACTCCCGTCGAGCCGGGTTCCGTTGATGGGACGGCTCGCTTCGGAGCACCACCGGAGGTCCCCTTTCCCATCCTCACCGTACGCCGCTGACGTGCTGTAGTAGGGGGGCGGCGGCGGGACCGACGAGGGTAAGATTGCACGTGCGGCGAGGGATGAATGGGAGGCCGGTGGGCTCGGGAGCGAGTACCAAACCCAGCTCGACCGCGGCGGAGCGAAGGCCGGGGAGGCAGCCCTCCGGTGGTAGTGAACGTTCGCCGCCGCCAGCGGCGAGCGGTGGAGGGAGGCACGGTGCAGCTGCTGAGCGCGCCTCAGCTGCTGGCGCTCCTTCTTGTGGGCGTTCTGGTGGCCTCCCAGCGCCTGCGAGTTCGCGAACTCCCGGCAGCAGTACTGGCACTCGTACCTCCTCCCGTCTGCGCCACCACCTCCTGCCGCCGCGTCGCCAGTGGCCTCCGCCGTAGGGCCGAGTTCGTCGTTGTCGGAAACAAGGAAACCGAAGAGCTTGAATCGTGGGTTGGTGGATTTAGCATCGCACTCTATCCCTGCCATGATCGATCTCCTGTCCCTGCTATACATGCCTTACAATTGTATCATACCATCATCATCTCTTTCCAACTCATGGAATGAAGGAGGGGATGTGTGAGTATTTATATGCGAACCATGGGGAGGTTTTCTTAGCATGAACACGAGAAGGTGTCCTGATTAGGTGGGAAAAGAGTTGCTTAAGTGGTAGTCGCGAGTCTCTTGCGGCAGGCAGTGCAGTGCCTCTTTCTTGGGCACGTACATTTTGGGTACATCTTCTTGGTCGTACAGCAAAGCCAATAGGAACACGTCCAGTGCAGTGCAGTATCGCAGTCACTCCAACCAATAAGCGCTGTTGCTGTTGCTGCTCCGTGCGATTGGAACCATACGCAAACAGCGACAGCAGTTCGTCCTTCCTGGAGGCAGAAAAGTTCCATATACAACGCTGGTCGTCTTAGCATTAGATTATTTCACACTACAGTTTTATTTATTATCATAATTTTTATTCATTATCTACGGAATTTATAATTTTAATCCTGATATTAAATTATTCTATATTACAATTTGAGTACTTAACGCAATAGCAGCAGTAGTCCATCGAGTTGCCACAGAAGTCTTCTCTTCACAAAAGTTCACGGGTTTGACACCTCCCTATCCCTACCCCTAACCCACACAGCACATCAAACAGTATAACAGTGCGACAGTTCACCCGTATCGCCGGACGGCAGTCAGTCCCCACGTCATGCATGCATGCATGCATGCATATGATACGTACCTCCAACGTAATCTGCACAGTGTGCACTGTCACCCATGCATCGAGGTGCAAACAGCTGACGGAGCTTTTGCCATATGATACGGGTTCATGATGTATCTACTTGCTGCTACAACCTTACACTATTGAGTTCGTACACAAGTTAGGATTGTGGAGATGGTAACATAGCAATCTGCAGGCCGTTGTTGCTGCTGTTTACGGGAAAAGCTATTAGCATTCTTTACGTCATTATCCGTTGCATTATCATTGTTTTTCCATGTACTGTTGTTTGTCTTATTTTGAGGAATTGATCTACTCAGGAAGTGAGCGCGCATAGATCGTTTTAGAACAGTCTATGATGTGCTTCTAATGCTTGTCATCTACCACTTGCTTTTGAAACACGAGATGACGCGATCCATCTGTGATTGTACATGGAGTGAAGATGAGAGATGTCAATGACGCAACACCCACCTGCAGAGCATCTTTCATGGAAGCTTATGGTACACTTTTAACCTCTGTACATACAACCACTGTAGATAACATTAAAAGAAGAAGAAGAAATGACTGAGCCCACTCGATCGATTTGCAGGCTTGAGATGAGATAGTCAAGAACAGCAATGCATCATGCCATCTGATTTGGTTCATCTTTGTCTTTATATTTTGGCATCGAGATAATACAATCCCAACTCAAAGTGACAGCATCCGTAGCGTGATCGGAAGCCTTCGGCATTGCTCAGAGAACAAGGCACATTAAAACAAAGGATTCGGTGAGGTGACGGTGCCTCTCGATAAAAGGAAGGGAAGACCTTAAGGGCGATGTGAAGTCACGTATGGTGTCTTTATATGTTCTTCATCCCAATATCTTATAGCTGCAGCAATTCTGTCTGCGTCTTGACAGGTCTATTTCGAATCGTACCATTGCGAAGAAAAGGAGGCTTTCATGAGGAAAGGAATCACATTTGAAGCCTAACAATTCTCCAAGCTTCGAAGCGAAGCCCTACTTGTGTCTCTCCCTTTGCCACCTACCCATGTTAACTGTAGGTAAAGCTTCATACAGCAGCGTTTTACGACAAACAAATTATGTGGTGATGCAAACCAGCAATAATTCGCCAGGCGACGCCACCATTTGTTGATTACGAGAATAGCTTGTCGATATGGCTGTCTTTATCGACACGATAACCTAATTGGCCCCTCAATAGACTTTCCCTCCTTGAGGTTGCATGTTACTGCGTCACACTTATCGACACGATAACCTAATTGGCCCCTCAAAAGACTTTCCTCCTGTAGGTTGCCTGTTACTGCGTCACAAGAAGTCTCTCCTACCATGGATTTCCTTGCGTTTGTCTTTTTCTCCATGGAAAGCAGCCGAAGTGACTCTTTTGAATAGCAACATGGTTACGACCCGTCACCTCTCAAGCCTCTAGATTCTCCATGGTAGGCATAGTGGACCTATTGAAGTGTTCTCTACTCTTGCAGGGCGCCTCGCTACTCGTCTTCCTGCACATTTGGATGATAATATCCGTGAACTACTTCTTATCTAGTTTATTATCCATTTATTATTATTTTTTTCTTTTATCCCACATTGCTAATTAACTAGTTTTAAGATCTAAAACTAGTATAAATAAAAACCCCTTCTAAGTCTATGAAATCACTAAAAAAATAATATATTTAAATATTATAAAGATATTCTCCAGTAGTTAGATTTTTGTCGAGTTATTTTCTTGATTTTGTTTTTGTTCTGTATCACAAATACTCTCTAAATGATGAATCTATTCATTCAAACAGTTTAATAAATGATTAATTGAATGAATCTATATAAACAAAAATAATAATATAATAGAACTGATTCGATTCCGATTTCGAAAACCGGAACAACTCATTCTGGAACGAGGTCAACGTTAATCGTAGCTAAATTAAACGCCAAAATTTACTGCATCCGTCTGTAATCTCTATCTATCGGTGTTCTTGTTGCTTCCGTGGCATCCGACGACTGGATATGGATGGAAACACTCCACCAATGCTCTAATCCACATAGAAATGGATGTGGATGGCGACATCCAGGATTGCCAGAATCGGGAGGAAGGCCCACTCGCCACCACCACTCCAAGGAAGTCCTTTCCCTTCTCCATTGAGCTGGCTTGCTTTTGAGTTGATATGAGGTTAACACCCCACACATCTTGTTTCCAGCTGTGTTCATAGCCTGTTCTAACAATTCAAGCAACGTCGGCAGTGACTTCTGCTGCTGCTGCCGATGGCAAATGAATGTCCCCATTAAACAAAGGACCCCATATCTTCTGACATGGATTCCCACAGTAGACTCGGTGGATTCTTGCGACTCTTTCAACTCGAAAAGTGCAACATCAGCCTAACATGTATCTTAAGTCGATTTGATACGTACCAGTCAATTAATTATTTGAAGGGTGTTGAGAGTGATAAATGTTTTTAGCTTCCGTGGTGTTTGGTGTTTTGGCACTTTTCGAAAGCAAATGTTCTCACACAGCAATTAAATATATGTCAATTGCATACTCATTGATAGAGTCACGGATGCCATCGGTTGGTGAGTTGGTTCGGTTAATTTATTGTTAAAGGTGTAGATGTTTTTTTATGACTCCTCCGAGTGGTGCTGACGTGACGAATCGATGTAGGAGGTCTACTAGGGAGATGGTTCGTCGGGGGCGATCTAACCTTAGAGCGAAGAGGTCGGGTAGAGGAATAAGAGTCTCCTTTGCTACAATGTCATCTTCTGGTGATGGGGTCGTCTCTTGGTCGCTGGTAGTTTTGTACAACAGGTCTACACTAGGAGCATCTTAGCTTTACTCATCCAATGCTTAAGTCAACGAGAGACGAAGGAAGACGAAGACAACAGTATAAACTATGTAAATGAGAAAGTAGAAAGACTATTGTCTACCTCCTTAGCTTGGCTTGGGGCATGACCTTTATATCTGGGCACCGAGCGATTTGATCATACGTTAACCAAGCCTCTCTTACTTTAAATAATGGAGCATTTATAGAGAGATGATTCGATATTTCAACCAAATGGTATCTATGAGACGCATTGTCCTTAATGATCGCATGTTTATCTCCTTTATTATTTATTAGTTTACATAATAAAAAAAATTGGAGAGTGCCAATATTACAAGAACTTAATGACATGAGAAAACACAGCCCCTCCCTCCACTGTATAAAGTTATTGAAATGGTAAACCAATCTACCGCTCTCCTCAAGCAAAAGAGTATAGAACAAACAAGCTTTCTATTTCTTGTTCCACACTGCATCCGCCCTGCACTTTGTGTGCGGTTTTGGTTGTTCAGTAACGCAGTTCAAAATTTCCAAAACCAAACTCATAGGACAACGTCGCAGGTTCCGATTGAAAATAGAAGAAAGGAGGGGAATGGGGTGACGGATTTCTCCTTCCATTAAGAGAGCAAGAGGAGTTGCTGCTCCGTCCATTTACTA
>LVTN01000123.1:310454-405028 GCA_001649415.1 Musa itinerans | reverse complement strand
ATATTACGCGGGCTTACTTGGAGAAGGCGACAAAAAGAATGAAGAAGTGGGCAGACTTGGGAAGGCGACCGCAAGAATTCAAGATCGGCAATTTGGTGTTGGTCAAGCTCCAACCAGCATCTCTCCAATTCTTTAGGAACAAAGTACATAAAGGATTGGTGCGCAAGTATGAAGGGCCCTTCTCAATCATCAGCAGGGTGGGCAACGTCTCCTACAAGTTGCAGCTGCCGGCGTGGTTTAAAATTCACAATGTTCTTCACGCCATCAACTTGAAAGCCTAATACTCGGATCCGCAAGATGCTTCTCGAAGTGTTCCAACTCGACTACCCCTCACCACAGCCTCCTATGAGAAGCGAGTTGGAACCATTTTGGCTGACCACAAGATAAAGCTACCCAGCGGAGCTAAACAGACAGAGTACTTGGTGAAGTGGCGAAAGCTTCCCCGAACTGAAGCCAGTTGGGAGCTTGAAGACACCCTACGACATGAAGAAACAATCATCAACAACTACCAACAAGCGTCGACAGTTTAAGTGGGGGAGAATGTCACGAATGGTCGTCGTGCACTCGCAACAACTCCGTTCAACGAACCGTTCGTCGCTCTCATCTACATGTACAGCTGCTTGGCAGCCTGTTTTGCCTTGGTTTTGAGTCATTTTGGTTGTAAAAATGTAAGTTTGAACAAGTTGCAGCGTTACAAAGCGACTGCTCATCGAACCGAGCAAAACTGCCCCAAAATAACCCAAAACAGCTCCGTTTTTGTGTGTTGCGGGCTGTATTCTGCAGTTCTCTTCCGCTCACAAAAACGTCAGCCATCTTAGCCCCTTGGAACCACTCGGGTGGCACAGGGCTGGATGGGGCTTCGGTATAGTGTCGGGTGTTGAACAACCTTTCACAAGTTGGCACGTTACCTTGACGGGAACTTGCTGTCGCGCCCGGCACCCGGTGAGTAGCTGTTTGTAGACTTGCAACTGTTCGTTCAACCCTATAAAGTCCTTGTTTTCCCCCTCCCTCTTTTCTCTTTTGCACGCAAGGTGCTCGTTGAATTGCTTGTAAAGCTTCCCCTTTTCGCGAGATGTCGGGACTTGTCCGTCACTCGTTTTTCGAACTAATCAACTTTCTCTTTTACAGGTCCTTCGGGACCTGCGAGAGGTTGCAAGTGGGCTGATCTTTGTGGAGCAATATCGCAAGGGCGAAGCGCAACTTAGGCAACACAAGCTAAGTTCGCGTTTTTGCCGCAAGGGTGCCTCGCGACTTAGGCAACACAAGCTAAGTTCGCGTCTTGGCCGTAAGAGTGCCTCACGCCTTAGGCAATTCCAGCTAAGACCGTGACAATAGAGCATACAGGTCTTCATCACGATCTCCCTTACCTTGTGTGGAGGAGGCATTTAATACGAGCAGATTATCAACGAGTGTCCCCAGGGGTAACATTTGGGGACTGTCGAGGTGATGTTTCTGATCTTGCTTCCTTGCTTCTGTAGGTCAAGCAGGGTGTGATCTTTTTATCGCCCGTCTGAAAGGGAAGGTTGGTGAAGTCGACGATCATTAATGATAAGTGGGTCTCGCAAGTTCATTTCGAAAAGCTGAGGCAGGCAACATGACCTACAATAAGTCCGAAAGGGAAGGTTGGTGAAGTCGACGATCATTAATGATAAGTGGGTCTCGCAAGTTCATTTCGAAAAGCTGAGGCAGGCAACGTGACCTACAATAAGGGAGTAGATGGTTCCTAGGTTTTTTTGCTTGGTTGTTGCTTACATGATGAGGGGAGCTAGGAAATGCCAGGATTATCCCCATCATTCGTTCCCCTGGAGGTCTTAGAAGGATGTGGCTTTTCCTCCGTTCTTGCATGATGATGTGATCGTTATTACTATTTTTAGTCAGGTTTGGTGGCCGCTTTAGGCTGTAAATAAAGGTTGTGTCATGTGGACACTTGTGAGTGATATTCGATCTGTAGTGGACCATTTTGACCCTTTGATGTGCAACTGTTCGGAGCTTGTAAAGTCTGTTTGTAATTTGCATTGGCTATGAAGTGTTTTCGTAGATGTTTGCTTGTGGATCCTGAGTGAGACGCTTTCTCTTTTGTAAGTCCTAAGGGACCATGGGAGGTTTCGGGGAGGCTGACCTTTGCGGACGGAAACGCAAGGGTGCCGTACGACTTAGGCAAAACCAGCTAAGTCCGTGACAGGATGGTATATGGGGTTTTGCACAATAGGTATGCATCGGGAGTGTTCTGACTCGATCCTTCTGATGCTTAAGTTAGAGAGATATAAAAAGGTTAATAGTGTAAGTGAGAGAATAAAGATCTTTTGTCCACTTGCCCCAACTTGACTCGGGACTTGACTTTTATACCTAGGCGCTACGTAGAGCATACGGGTCTTCATCACGGTCTCCCTTACCTTGCATGGAGGAGTTATTTAATACGAGCGGCTTATCAACGTGTGTCCCGAGGGACAACATTTGGGTCAAGCAGAGTATGATATTTTTATCGTTCGTCCGAAAGGGAAGGATGATGAGGTCGGCCTATGTCGTCGATCATTAATGCAGAGTCAGATTCTTTGGAGACCATAGGGAGTAGGTGGTTCCTAGGGGAGCTAGGAAGTGCCAGGATTATCCTCCTGGAGGTCTTAGAAGGATGTCGCTTTTCCTACATTCTTGCATGATGATGTGATCGTTATTACTGGCACAGTGGTGGCTGGTGTGAGGCCTGTTTGGGGTGGGCTGTGCTTTCTTGTTGGGACGATCATTGTTTGAATTACTACGAAAAAGCAGCATTTAAACAACACGCAGAATTTTTTTTAACACTAGTCCAATACTCCCTAACTATTCCATTTACACACTCAACCCTTTCACCAACATAGCTTGTACCACAAGCTAATTAGCTGAAGATAGAGGCATCGTAGCTTGTACAAAAAGCTATATTTGACGTGTAATAACTCTATATTTGACGTTGTCAAGACACTGTAAAATTTTAAAAGAAAAAGCAGACAGAAATTTTTCCAGGAGAAAACTACTAATGGCAGATTACCTTAAAAACCACACGAGAGATATTGCTCCAAAAAAACACTTAATATTGCCCCAAAAACAAAACAGACTGTCATAAGATTACCAGAAATGTGCCTTGAAATTACTCCAAAAAAGATTAAAATAAAAACCAGAAACATGCAATGTTCTTTCCAAAGCAAAAAAGAGTAAGAAGAGGGCGAGAGAAATTCCTATTCTCCTGCCCCCTCTCTGCCTCTAGTACCGAATCTCCCAAACTCTGATGGTTCCATCGGTGTAACCAGTGAATAGTGTGCTACCATCTGCGCTCCAAGTCAAGCTTGTGCAGTACAACATCTACATAAACAGTTAAAAGACCAACATCTAAGTCGACCATATCATCTAATTATCGAACAACATGAGACGCAATTGTAACTCATAAGCTGAAACCATTTCAAATAAAGAAGCAAATTTTTTATGATTGCATATTTAAGAGAAAACCTGTTACTTTATTATATATTCCCAATTTGACTGTCCAACCAAACCCATAGAAAGATCATCTCATCAGAAAACAATCAGCAAGGCCATGATCAGAACTGTCTGCAGCAGGTACAAGACAAGAATTGCTGCAAAGAGATTTCTAGTTTAATCACAACTTGGTTTATTTTACCAGTCTAATCTTTTCCATATCACAAATGTTCTCAAAGGTTACAAACACTACTCTGTCATCACAATAAGGAAATGGCTAATGGTGAATCTGTAAAAAGGTCCAACTATCAATCTAACATACTTATTACCAACTTAAAATCTTTTAACCCATTTAATAGTTCATAAATACATCCAAATATTTTTATAATTCCTACACTGTTTAAAAAACCCAAGGCGCTGTTGCAACTTCCTGCTTCAAAGTACTGCACATTAAGATACTAACAGTTCTTACCAACTTAAATTTTCAGATAGAAAACTCCTCTTGGAAAATTAATTGCATTGTATCAAAATTTGGTGCGATGATCAAGCTTCATCGCAACATTTTGACACTAAGTAATTTTTCATGGTGGCAATAGCTTTAGATATTAAACGTTATGCAACTATGACATACAAAAATTTCTGGGGAAATAACACACATAATATACTTAAAAAACATGCACAAGTGCAATGTTACGTAAGTCCATACATAAAAAAGAAATGCATACAAGTCCCTAGAGATAGCATCTAAAGTACTCAAACATCATGATTCAACTACCTAAAGATATAATTCATGAAGTGTGAGCATTTGCCACTAATTCTAGCACTTGTCAATATCAGTAAAGATAAAACTAGATCTGTCAGTTAAATGAGATTAAGCAACTATTCAAATACTGCAGAAGCAGGTAGATCCAACGGTTAACCAAAACATATGCCATGCTTTATAGTGTACTACATTTTCTGAAAGACTGTCAAACTAATTCAAGATAAATCAAGATCCATCAGATAAACCAGCCTGATCATCTCGAGATCTGTCCTAAGGCAGGAAAATCCACGAGTTAATCCAAAACAGGACTCAATATCTAACTTCACATGCAAGAAAATGCACCTCATCTGTATTAATAAATAAAGAACTTTAGGATAATAACTAGGGATTTAATTTATGTAGAAGTTAGTAGGACCTTTGATCATGGAAATCCTAAGTTGATCGTTTACAGAAGCATGTTCAGAATATTCAACATCAGTTAAGACAAAACAGTATCTTGTGAAAGGTTCTAGTTGCAGAAATATAAATGATCTGAGATTCTGGCTACGGTTAGGTTTCTAACCAATAACCAGAAATCTTGCACTAGTTTCAGCAATTTCTATTGAGAATCTAACAGATAAAGTTAGAACAACGAAAAAGAAACAAAAGGTTTTCGAAATTTGAGAAAACCCAGCAAAAATAAATCATGTGTAACGAAATAATAACACATACAACTATATTGCATCGTTGCTGATTTCTGAGTAATAAAAACTCAGAAAATGATGAGACAAATACAAGACATTCAGAAAAACCTAGATTTTAGAAAAACTTCATCATACATTTAAAAAATAATGTGCAAGAAAAGAAAAGATCCAATACACCAATTGACATTATTTTCAAACTAATACAAAAATTACCATCTAGTCAATGTCCAAGGAACCAATATTTAAGAGTGGAACACAAATAAAGCCATTATTTCAGCAAAAAATAAATGAATGTTTTTCCATTCTATTATCTAGAAACAAAAGCAAAATATGAACAAATATGGCACAAACTTATTGGATCTAGCAAACAGCAAAGGTAATCAATGAAATATACACAAACAATCTAAAACATGCAAAAAGATTAATTGTTTTAATGCCATAAAACTAAACAAAAAAACTACCTGGTTCTTGGTGCCAGTGGTTTCAGGTTTAAGATCCTGCACGATGGACTTGCTCTCAAGGTCCCAGATCTTGACGCTCTCCTGAGTGGCAGCGCAAAGCCAGTACCGGTTGGGGCTGAAGCAGAGCGAGTGGATGATGGCCCCGGCATCGAGTGAGTAGAGGCGCTTCCCCTCAGCGAGGTCCCAGAGCAGCGTGACCCCATCCTTGCCACCGCTGGCGCAGAGGGAGCCATCGGGGCTGACAGCAACTGTGTTGACATAGCCGGCGTGGCCAGCGAGAGTGCAGCGGAGCTTGCAGTTGGTCAGATTCCAGACCTTGACGGTGCGGTCCCAGGAGGCAGAGACTATAGTAGGCTGGTAAGCGTTGGGGCTGAAGCGGACGCAGCTGACCCAGTTGGTGTGGGCGTCGGCGTCCTGGATGGTGTACTTGCACTCGCCGAGGGTGTTCCAGAGCTTGATGGTGCGATCGCGGGAGGCGGAGACGATTTGACGGTTGTCGATGGAGAAGGCAACGGATAGAACGTCCTTGGTATGACCAGAAAAGCGGCGGGTGGTGACGCCGGTAGACAAGTCCCAGAGACGGAGATCGCCGTCCCAGGAGCCGGAGAGGGCGAACTGGCCGTCAGAGGAGAGGACCACATCCTGGACGAAGTGGGAGTGGCCAGTGAGGCGGCGCTTTGGAACGCCGTAGGAGGAGCCGGTGGCGGTCCCATCCCCAGAAGCAGAAGGAGCATCCTTGGTAAGGTGCCAGACGAGTACAGACTTGTCCCGGGATGAGGAAACGATCATGTCGGAGTTGTCGATGGGGGCAGCGATGGCCGTCACCATGTCGGTGTGGCCGCGCATCGTGCCGCGGAGGACCAGGGTGTCGGCCATCTTCGAATACCGTAGAGGACAGGGAAGAGGAGGACGAGGAAACAGGGAGAGTGGCGGCCGCGGGTAGGGTTTGAAGGGAAGACGAGAGCACTGAGACAAGGCGACTTTATACCGGAAGCGGCGGAGGAGCGGCTAGGGTTTTGGACGCTATGCACGCGACGGGTCGGATCGCTCGGCGAGGCCTCACCCATACCCCAGCCCACTCAGTGCCAACAAACTCACCTCAGTGTGCCTATTTTACCTGCCTCCTCCTCCGTCCTAATTCAAATTTGCTGCTTGGTTACAGTGAAATGAGAATAAATGAAACCTCTAATTAATCGCCAGGAGACGAGCAGATCTGCGTTATGGGTACGTTTATCTCGCTGAAGACATACTTGGTGATATGGCGCATTTCAGCACATCCACGTGGCAGCTGATGAGGACCATGATAAGACTGACAAAGGACCTTCAGAATGACACGATGCGACATCTCGTACCCGTACGAGACTGAGAAAGGACCATGATCTCTGCGTTGTTCGTCCCGAAAAGCTCGGAACGACATCACATGCGGGGACCCATATGGGTCGATCGATGCTCGATGTCATACAAGTTGGCACCGAACACCACGGAGCCGTTATGTAAAACTCGAAATGATGCTGCATGATGACAACTTATACAGGTCAACCGATGTTCATCCGTATGGTACAAGCTATCCTTCCAAGGAGTTGATAGCCATTAAATGACCATGTACGATCGATCACCCCTTTGCATGTATAAAAGTCAATCCTTTGACCAATGGGAGGAGATTTCGTATACTCAACTTTAACTTATGCTTTAGAGGGGTCGAGTCAGAAAATCTCCCTTCCGACCTCGGCCTAAGTGCAGGGGCCGGTGACGACGAGGCCTACAACCCAATTCGACTCGACGCTCATTTATGGCACCCAAGTCTCCGCGTGAATAATCTTAATGTATCCAGGATTAGATCGAGCCGTGCTAAACCACAACATAGTTTGTTTCTTTTGAGGCATGCCAAAGACTGTTCACTGAGTAGCGGCGCATCACAGCAGTTGTATGACAATTCAATTAGATCGGACTATCGTTTAACTACGAAGATTATCCCCTGCTATCGCTTAGGTGATCGACCGGAGCTTCTTTACGTAGATCTAAGAAGGCCATTAAGTTGTCAGTATTTTAGTAATTTTAATTAGATTCAAACTAATTTTAAGGAACCTTAATTAGATTATAAATTATTTAGAGTAATCATAGTGAGATTTGAAATTATTGTAGGATTCTGAATTAAGATTAGGAATATGATTAAAAAGTAGCAAGATGGATTATATCATGTATTTCGAAATTTTAGCGAGCGATATATAGAGAAATATATTTTTTTTGAATTTATGTGAGAGGAAATATAAGTGTTTCAAGCTTAACTTTATCGGTGTAAGAGATTTTTCTTATATTTGGTTTTATAGTACATTATATGGTTGTTGGTATTTAGGATTTTACTTTGTCTTGAGATTTTTCTCTTCTCAAACAAATCATATTAATAATGCCCAAAAGATTAGATTTATAAAAAAAAATTATCAATTTTGTAAAGGAAGAAATAATTGTAAGAAATATAGATGAGAGTCGCCATTCCAAGTAATAAAAGAACTCCTTTATCTTATCAAGAATGTGCCTCCTTATTATATTATCTATAAAAAAAACCATACGTAGTTAGGAAAACCTTCTCAAAATACAAGAAACAATCACTAAGATTATTAATAATATTATTGACGAAGATTCCGATTATTAGAGACAATTTACAAAACCTTTATTTGACTAAAATCTCGACAAACTAAAAGGAAATTTATATAAGTGAACGGTGTAAAAGGTAATTGATTTAGTAAAATATATGAACATATTCAAATGAATGTTGGATTGATTAAACAAGATTGATTTAATCGATCCAATCAAGACTCTGCGATAGCTTCATTAATATAATTATCTTTTCATATTGATAATCGGACCCATAAGAGTTTTGTTAATGAAATATATTGTAAATCTAAGTTAGGACAGCAAAACTTGTAAACATTGATAGCTTATATATAATATATATATATAAGTAAATTTTTAGAATTTTTTTTTTAAGTTTTACAAATTTTGATACAACATTCTTTTTTCACAAAAGATAATAATATAAGAGTAAATTTTTAATTTTTTTTTTAAGTTTTACAAATTTTGATAGAGCATTCTTTTTTCACAAAAGATAATTTTGCCCATATGCCTCCATCACTAAACGCCTTTGCGTGAGGGTGGAGATCACGGGTGAAGATGACGAGGGTGAGCGAAAAGAGGAGGCGGAGTAAATTTTTAGAATTTTTTTTTTAAGTTTTACAAATTTTGATAAAACAATCTTTTTTCACAAAAGATAATATTGTCTGTATGCCTCCTTTAACATTCTTTTTTCACAAAAGATAATAATATTGTTTGTATGCCTCCTTTATTATTCGCCTCTGCGTGAGGGTGGAGATCACAAGTGAAGACGATGAGGGTGAGCGAAAAGGGGGGGAGTTGTGTGGTAGACACGAGCAAAATCGATAAAACACTTATATACAAATATTATCAAGAATTAATAAAGATAGTCAATAACCATAAACTTATCAACGTAGGTGAAAGTGGTTAACAATAAAGATACATGATCGGAGAGCCTGCGTTTGCTCACGACTCTCCACCCTATCATCATCATCATCTATGTTGGAGATGACGGAAGACTAGGGTGACAATACATAGAGACAAGGGTCGAGACAAACCCCCACTCGTTATCGTTGGCAAAGAGAACGTAAGCAGGGCGATGATACAAAGTGAAAAGTGATAATAGGTACGATAAAAATAAAGAGGTAAAATAATTTTTTTGTTATATAAAAAATTTTAAAAATGAAAGTGCTATGAAAAAAATTCTTAAAACTTTAATTTTTTTTAAATTTGCCCAATATATATTCGACTGTCGGTAATGCCTCCTTTATTATTCGCCTCTGCGTGAGGGTGGAGATCACAAGTGAAGACGATGAGGGTGAGCGAAAAGGGGGGGAGTTGTGTGGTAGACACGAGCAAAATCGATAAAACACTTATATACAAATATTATCAAGAATTAATAAAGATAGTCAATAACCATAAACTTATCAACGTAGGTGAAAGTGGTTAACAATAAAGATACATGATCGGAGAGCCTGCGTTTGCTCACGACTCTCCACCCTATCATCATCATCATCTATGTTGGAGATGACGGAAGACTAGGGTGACAATACATAGAGACAAGGGTCGAGACAAACCCCCACTCGTTATCGTTGGCAAAGAGAACGTAAGCAGGGCGATGATACAAAGTGAAAAGTGATAATAGGTACGATAAAAATAAAGAGGTAAAATAATTTTTTTGTTATATAAAAAATTTTAAAAATGAAAGTGCTATGAAAAAAATTCTTAAAACTTTAATTTTTTTTAAATTTGCCCAATATATATTCGACTGTCGGTAATCTCTTTGAGAGTGAGGAAGAGAGGGAGAGCAACCACGTGACAAAAGGGAAAGCTAAAGCAAAAGGACACAGCTAAGATATACACACCCTACACAAAGGTTTTAGGTAGTGCATTTGTTCCATCATTCACTTGTCTGCTTCTGCTTATTTACTTACTATCACCCCTGAAGTTAGTATAACGACTCCAACATACGTATACACGGCCTGACTCGATCCAACCTACCCGACCCCACTTCGGCATGCAGTGTGGACGACGATAAAGGTGATGGAGGTAGCAGAAATAGCAAGTGTAGGCATGAACGAGGCTACGTGCGTAAACACTGTATTCATTGTCGTCGTCACATGGACGGATCTGCCATCCTCTCGCCTGCCGTCACTGGGCTCCACACACAGGAACGCACATGGCCCGGCTCAGAAGTTGTCCCACGTCATTGATTCGGAGTCACAGCGCGGTGGCGGTGAAGTAATTGCCGCGCCCGAACCAACATTATGAACGCCCTCTTTCTGCGACCATGGCATCGGGCCCCACTCTAATGCTGCGTTACTACCACTAGCAGCCGCTGCACATCTTAATTCCTAACCAGTAATAATACATAGTTAAATATTTATCCAACTTTTCATCTTTTCTCCTCTATGTGAAGCGGTGATACCTCCCCGCTCTGCAACACTCACACCGCCCCGCCCCTCTCTCTCTCTCTCTCACTCTCGCTCCCTTTCTACCTATATAATGTGGACACCCTCCCCCCATTCACTCCCTCCATCTCTCGTGTTGCTTCACTCGATGGATCCCTTCTGCGGTCGATCCCTCCTATGAGTCGCCGGCCATGCCGATCGTCGCCTCTTTCTATGCCGCCACGGTCGGAGGTCTCGTCGCCTTCTCTCTCCTCCTGCTCTTGGCCTCCGCTCCTGCGG
The DNA here is from genome assembly GCA_001649415.1 of Musa itinerans. Classification (NCBI taxonomy): domain Eukaryota; kingdom Viridiplantae; phylum Streptophyta; class Magnoliopsida; order Zingiberales; family Musaceae; genus Musa; species Musa itinerans. The sequence goes on along the minus strand of LVTN01000123.1, from coordinate 394,398 downwards.
CATCCGGGGCTTCTTCGCATGTCGTCCTCGGTGGAGGGGAGATCTCCCCCAAGTCTATACTCGGTACGATCGCTCTCGTTCCGCTTCCCTTTGTTCTGCTTTCTTGCATTTGTTGTTCCGGGGGTTTCCTGTTTCTTGTGGCATCTAAGATCGATGGGTGTGGTCGTTTTCAGTGAAATGTGGGGTCTTCTTGTTCTTGCCAAAAAAGATAATAGTGACTTCTTGGGGATTCTTTTTTTGGGGTTTCTTTGTCTTCGCGACAGTGTTATGGAAATGAGATAGCTTTTTCTAGTATAAATATGTTCTTCAGCTCCTGATCGAGCAATTCCGGGCTTCTTCTTTTTGTTGCACTGAAGGAGGGGAGAATTTGGCGCCGTGGGCGAATGGACTCTTAAGGTTCTCTCCCGTCGCATCGGGTCCTCCTGCATTAGCTCCCGATACGAAGATTCCACTGGTTTTGGCGGAGAAGAGAACGAGGCGGCCTGATATCCTGAACAAGTTCAGTATATATCGTGGTGGTTGGGATGTTACCAACAAGCACTATTGGGCGGTAAGATATCGTAGCTCTTTCTCTTAATTTACGTGTCATTCGTAATATAATTGGAAGAGTAACTGTGGATTTGATCATTCACTGGATCCCAGGTTTTTCTTCTTGTGGCAGTAGGCTTGGAACTTGGGTGTAGTGGTCGCGATTGCCCACAGATAGATCCGATTTGTGTTTTGTTAAAATAATGCATTATCGGTCGCAATTGATTTTTACATGGGCAAACCTTTTCCGTGGCCTGCGAGTTCTATTGGTCGCAATTGATTTTTACCTAGACAAAGCTTTTCCATGGCGTGTGAGTTCTACTTAGAAGTATATATAGTAATTGACCCAAAGGTGTCCTTGAGCCTACATATACTCCACAGTCATGTTCAATTTTGATATCACTGTTTGCTTAATTGTCTATTTGTATATTTGTTCATTCATATGATTTTTATTTTTTGTTATAGACTACTAACATTCAACCATATGTAATTGGTTTTGCTCATTTTCAATGATTTTGCAGTCCGTTGGATTTACAGGAGCTGCTGGGTTTGTTCTTGCATTCATATGGTTTATTTCGTTTGCGCTGGCTTTGGGTACACATCATTATTATAGATGGAGCATTGAGATCGATGAGAAAAATTCATCTTGCTCAAAGCAGATTTGTCTTCTCTTGCTACTGGTTTTCACTTGTGCAGCATTGTAATTCTCTGCACCTTCAAACTCATTTGCATTACAGAGTTTTAAATTCTATTGCTAGGGTTATGGAATCCATCATGTGTGTTGACATTGTTATTGACACATTTGTCACACCAAAGATTAATCTATAGCAGTGGTTGGAGTTTGAATATCCAGATATATGTCTTAAAAAAAAACCACAGTGCTGTGCAGCATTATATCATGGTATTTTCTTACGTGTGATCTTCCAATTAATATTCACGTATCCTAATTGCAAAACCTTGCATTTCTTTTGTCAATAAATTTCCAGTCCAACTTAGCAAAAAGTTATTATGCCTTTTGAAAGTGAACAAAAACATAGTTGGAAGTTGGAACAAAACCATAGTTTATATTCAAAGCCAACAAATAAATTTCCAGACAAATGCTTGGACTTATGCACAGAACCTACAAGCTTCTAGGAATTTAGAACACTGAACTTTATTGCTTATGTGATTTAAGCCTATTTTATCAACTTCTAATATAGCAATATTTTTTTTTTATGGTACGTCTGAATTTCAGGATTGGATGTGTTCTTCTTTCAGTTGGTCAGGATGAGTTCCATGGTGAAGTACTGGATACTTTAGATTTTGTTGTGAATCAATCAGACTTCACTGTTCAGGTTCTCAAGAATGTCACAGATTTTCTTTTACTGGCCAAGACGATCAGTGTGGACCGGCTTTCTCTTCCAAGGGATGTTCAGAATAAAGTTGATAAAATAAACGTTGATCTCAATGATGCTGCTAATACACTATCAGGTGAAACAGCTAAAAGTTCCGGGAAAATAAGACAAGTTTTTGAAGACATGTATGATTCTTAAATTCTCGTACCAGTTGATTGACTGAGGATATATTTATACATATGCTAACATGCTTTGTCTGTGTTTTTTTGTCTTGATAGACGTTGCACATTAATTGTGGTAGCAACTGTGATGCTTCTTTTGGCCATCCTTGGTTTTTGTATGTGATTTATTTTCCTTTCAGAAAGTTTGTACCTTCTCATTTATAATGCTTGTATTTTTGTTCCTTAAACGTGATTTTGATTTGATGTCTCCAAGTGACTGATTTACTAACTTGTTTGCTGCAGTGCTGTCAGTTCTTAGGCATAAACATGCCATCTACATGTAAGTTCTTGAGCTGCAAATAATATTTCTGAAAATACATTGTTGGATTTGATTTTCTAGGATGAGCATTTGTAGTTATTGATTGAATTTTTCTTTTTCAGATTTATCATAAGTGGGTGGCTGCTGGTGGCAGTTACTTTTGTTCTCTGTGGATTTTTTGTTATTGTCAGCAAGTAAGACATCCAGCTATATTTGCGTGCATTTGTCATTAAACATATTGTTGTTATAAACAGAAATCCTATTGTTGCTTAAACAAAGAAAGAAGAAAAAGTGAATACAAGTATTGCCAGCATAAGTAAAAAAAGTTTGCTTTTTGATGTTTAGTCTGCTTCAACAATATATGTTTATGCCTAAGAAAAAATGACTACCAGAGTATCTGTTTAGTTTCCCATACCTATTATTTATCAGCTCATGCATTGACTTGCGAGCTGAACCTAACTTGACGAAGGATGTTCATTAAATCATTTTTCAAATGTCTCAATTTCTGATGTTGGTTGCTTGATGCTCTGAGTGGCACATAGCTTTGTATGGTCATCCATTGATCCTAGAACACAAAGAGTGTCCTCAAACTTGCTAGTCTGCAGCATATTTTTGTCTTTGTATTCTGGATGCAGCTCATTTGATGTGTGGTTTGAGCGACATCAAAGTTCTCAATAGAGCTTAAACCTGAGGAGCTTATTTCCTGTTTCTTTTTGTACATTTAATCTCAGTGCCGTTGGGGATACCTGCGCTGCAATGGGCGAATGGGTCCACAACTCCCGAGCAGAGACGTCACTTAGTAATATTCTTCCTTGTGTTGATGAGCAAACAACAAATCTTACACTGTATCAGAGTAAAGAAGTGATTGTTCAGCTCGTCAATGTAGTCAACACAGCAATATCTTCCCAAGTTAAAACTGTGTCTTACAACCAGTCTGGAGTGTTGATGCCGCCTCTCTGCTCTCCTTATGATTCTCGGATGCATGAACGGCAGTGTGAACCTGGGGAAGTGTCATTTGTGAATGCTTCAAAGGTGCGGATGAAGATTATCACATCTGAATTTAGTAAAATTGGTGAACTTAATTGTTAAATATTTTTCTTTGGTCATCCGGTGGAAAAATGGAAGTAGTTAATTTTGTGGTTAATGTTGCTATTTGCATGTAGAACGAGTTCCATCCTTCGATTCAAGATCATTTTTCATTGAGGGATGACAACTGCTTAATCATATTTAATCACTATATGAACAATTGCAGGTATGGCAGAACTACACTTGCGTCGTCGCAGATTCAGGACTTTGTGGCACAGTAGCCGGTGGGGTGACTCCAGAGGTTTACAACCAGCTGGTTGCAGCTGTGAATGCGAGTTATGCCCTCGATCATTACACGCCCTTCTTGCTCAACCTTCAGAACTGCCAGTTTGTTAGAGGGGCTTTCAACTCCATCACCACCTTCTTTTGCCCCCATTTGAAGCTTGATCTACGGATGGTCACTGCAGGGCTGGGCCTCATCTCCTCAGGGGTCATGCTCTGCCTCATCTTATGGGTATTGTATGCAAACCGCCCCCAAAGGGAGGAGGTGTTTGCGAAGCAACATGGAATTAAGACTGCCGTGGTTGCTCAAACTCCCTGAACCGTCGATCAACAATATCGTTGTCGTCGTCATCATCATACCTGCTAACAGCTAAATCCTATGAGACTGCCGTGGTTGCTCAAACTCCCTGAACCATCGATCAACAATGTCGTTGTTGTCGTCATCATCATCGTCATACCTGCTAACAGACGGAATGCTCAACTTTTCTTTTTTCCTTTGTCTAATTACTTGGTATAAGATGTGGAGTTGTAAAATGCTAATGCTGCTGCTGGTGATGATGATAGATGGGGAACGTTTTGTAAGCAGACTCTGCATCACCAAATTCTTTTCTCCTATAAATAAAAAAGGGAAATTTTAAGAGGCAGAACAGCATGCCTGTGTGGCTATTTCTTGTGTGTTTGTCACGGCCAAACAAATGAAATAAAAGATTTGATTGGATGATTAATAGTCTCAAAATTTTGAAGTAATTATCAAACAATCTAATGTATAACACAGTTATCGATTAACTATAGGGTAAAATAAAGAGAGATTACTATCGTTTCAAACCCATGAACTATCTCAAAATTTTGAAGTAATTATCAAACAATCCAATGTATAACACAGTTATCGATTTACTATCGTTTCAAACCCATGAACTGTTATTATGATATCATTATAAAGGTTTTAACCAGATGATAAAAAGCAAGTTACAAAAATAATTTTGGTTAAACTTGTTAGTATAAACAACTTTACGCCGTGACATCGGATGGATACAGCTTGGTTCGGGTCCGAATGAACGGGGATCTGGCTCGACGTCCCTTGCGGTTGCTGAGGTAACCGGCCACGCGGGTTCGATCGCGTCGGGGCTCGCTGGGTTTCTCCAAGAAAGGACTCCTTTCTTTGGGTTCGGGAGGAATCGCTCCATCTTCTTTCCTGCACACAAGTTGGGTCGGGAGGATTCGGCCCGACCCCTCGATGATCAAGTTAGTGGTAGTCTCCGGTAGTTCTCCCCCCCTCTCTTTCTCCTCTCACGTGAGGGTTTTTATAGAGTAGTTTACTGTTCCTGATATGCCTGTTTGCAGGGGGGTGGATTGTACCTCTGATAGCGTCTGACACCGTCGTTGGCGTTACGTGAAGAACCGAGCTCCCGTAGGGCTTTGGCGTGCCTCGGTCATCGTTCTGGTCTGTTATCGATTTACTATCGTTTCAAACCCATGAACTGTTATTATGATATCATTATAAAGGTTTTAACCAGATGATAAAAAGCAAGCTACAAAAAAATTTTCTGTTAAACTCTTAGCAGGAGCAAACTCTCTCTCTCCCTATGCCTGCATTGGATCCCATCCTCTATTTCTAGAATCAGCAATCAAGAAGAAAGGATTAAAAACGAAATCTGCAGAGGAAGAGATGCATTTGAGCTTACCGGTCCAAATAAAACTATTTCGAGAGATAGAAGGTTCCTCTGCTACATTGGTTTGTTTTTTCTGGAGAGTTGTTGGCTCGTTGGTTGTGAATCGTACGCCACCTCCGCTCCTTTCGACTTCCCACCCGCACCCCCCTCTCCCGTTTCCGTATTAAACGAATTAAAAATAAACCAATAAAAAAAACAAATAATAGAACATTTACTAAATTTAAATCACATGATGATGCCGACGTCCATGCGAAAACTTGCGCCCAATTCCCCATCCTTTTCTCTCCATTTCTCGATTCTACCTTCTGCCGCCGGCGTCCCAATTCCAAATCCTGCTTCGTCGGGCGATTTCGTCTCTCGGGTGCAAACTCTCTCCTCTTTTCTGTGGTGGCATTTCTTCTCTAGGCTGTTTTGGCGTTGGTCGTGGATTTGACGGTCTATTGATCTTTCGTAGGTAGGACGCGAATGCAGTGCCTTCAATTTGGTTCTTTGATTCATCGGCCTTCAACTTCGCTGGTTTCGCAGATTCAATCAGGCTTCTGGCCGTCCGTATTGGTAAGCAAATGCCACATTCATTGGAAAGGGAGATACCGTAATTGATTGGCTGAAATAACTACATCTTTCTTTTCTTTTTATCGTTCTTGATTGGGATTCCTGAAATTAGATTTCTGACCCTAAACCAGGACGAGGAGACGATGATTATAAGGAATACCTAATCAGGACAAGAGATTTGATCGTCTATCGTTTAGTACAGTAGAACATAATCGTCATTTGGGATGGCTTGTTGAGTTCCTTAATCCCTTAACTTGAAAAATGACGCTAGGTTTGGTTTTCTTAAAATCATTTCCCAAGGAAATATGATATCTCTGTTTCCTCTCGTTGCTATATTTCGTCCAATTGTAACCATATATGTGAAGTAATTTGCTTGATTCCTCATTTTACTTGACATTGCCTGATCGATGGCTTTATTATTATTATTATTATTTCTTGGTGTATCTATACGAACCAACATTGTTTTTTCCTCGAGTTTTATGTGCGAGAAGATTATAAGAAGAATATAAAAAAGAAAAAAAAATGAATAATTCTTGGATGCCCGACCATTTCCAAACTTTCTGGTTCGATGATGATATTTGGATCGCCCTTATTATTTTTTCTTTCTGAATTTCTTGCAGAGAACAGTGGCTTTACCATGGCTCGTAATCCCAATGATCCACTCCCACAAGTTGAAACAACATGTGAATCTCTTCTCAATGAGCTTCAGGTTCCTTACAGTTTCACCTAATTCTTTTCAGTTTCTTGATTCTACATTTGCTGAAAGAGAAAGTGATAGAATGGGACATGTACATATGGATTCTTGAGACCGAAGCAAGCATCATGTTTACAGAAACATGCAGCTTGTCACATTTATGAGATGCAACAAGCCCAGTCGACACTGTTTTATCAGTTGCTCGGTCGCATACTCAATTGTGTCGCTTCTGGAGATCCTGATGCCTCATCTATCGGCACATAGCATGATTTATAGATCCAGCAAAATTTGCTTACTTAATGAATACTATTGCCTCAGGTTATATGGGATGAACTTGGTGAATCTGATGCCGAAAAGGATAAAATGCTGCTTGAACTAGAACAGGAGTGCCTAAATGTGTACAGAAGAAAGGTTGATCAGGCAAACCTGTATAGAGCTCAGCTGCGGCAACAAATTGCTGATTCTGAAGCAGAGATAGCAGCCATATGTTCTTCCATGGGCGAACGACCAGTGCATATAAGGCAGGTTTGTCTCGTCTATTGACTTTATGGAAGTCTATTTGATCCTTTCTATCTCTCATTGGTTCAGTGGTGGTGTATAGATTATTCACTGCCATTTTCTCCTGTTCTAGATATGATAATAAGAAGATTAACGTTGCTTATGTCGATCATGTTTTTTATCCAATAAGAGTCCTGGCTTCTTAAAGGAGCAGCTGAAGGCCACTGCTCTGAAGCTGGAAGAGATGCACAAGAGGAAAAGCGAAAGACTGAACCAATTTTTAGAGGTTCTGGATCAGATACAAAAGATCTCAACTGAGATTTGTCCTACTGAGTATGATCCATCTAAGTTTGCAATTGATGGATCTGACCTGTCCATTAGAATACTAGAAGATTTGCAGACACAGCTACAATCACTTCAGAAGGAGAAGGTTGGAGTCTTTAGATCCTGCTCTGTTCTTTTTTCCTTTAGAAACGTTTCAGAGCAGCTGCCGTTGCTAATTTTCAGACTTGTTAATCTAGAGCGAGCGGTCGAGGCAAGTCATGGATCACTTGAATACTCTGAAAAAATTGTGCCTTGTCGTTGGCATTGATTTCAAAGAAACAATCAGAGAGGTACAACCCGGCTTAGACCAAGATGAAGGATCAAAGAACATCAGCAACAGCACCATAGAAAGTCTTGCATCTGCTATTGAAAACATGCGAAAGATCAAGATAAAAAGAATGCAGAAGGTAATTGAAGTTACTGTAAATGTTCTTTTGCGAGTTTAAATATTCTGATACTCCAAGTTGAACCGTGACCTATGCCAGCTTCAAGATCTGGCGACTGCCATGTTGGAGTTGTGGAATCTGATGGACACACCAAATGAGGAACAGCAGCAATTCCAGGAAGTAACATGTAATATAGCTGCATCAGAGCAAGAGTTTACAGAGCCCAATGCTCTTTCCATGGACTTCATCAATTATGTATGAAGCAACTGAGAGTTTCCCATTTGAGTTGTTCTAATGTTCCCTCCACAGGAATTGTTCATTTCAAGTTATATTCGCAATTTTTTCTTAAATTTTTTTCCACAGGTGGAAGCAGAAGTTTTAAGACTCGAACAGTTAAAAGCTAGCAAGTTGAAAGAGCTATTTCTGAGGAAGAAAACTGAGCTAGAAGAGATTCGTCGGAGAACTCATCTGGTTGCAGAAGCAGACTATGAACCAGAATTTTCAATCGATGCTGTTGAGGCAGGTAAGAAGATGATTGTAGCGAGTGATGACATCTTTCATAAGTTCGTTTTTTCCTTGCCCATATTGTTGCCCACATTCATCGGTCAACGTAATCCCATTTTGCTGGCTGCAGGAGACACTGATGCATCTTTAGTGTTAGAACACATAGAAGCTCAGATTTCAACTGCTAAAGAAGAAGCTTTTAGCAGGAAAGACATTCTCGAACGCGTAGAAAAATGGTTGGCTGCATGTGAAGAGGAGGCTTGGCTAGAAGAGTACAATAGGGTTAGAGATTTCGGTAAATTAACAATGAAAGCTTCCTCAACTCTTATCTGAAATTGTTCACAATTGTTGTTCCTGGTTATTGTAGGATGAAAACCGTTATAGCGCTGGAAGAGGTGCTCACTTAACACTGAAGCGTGCCGAAAAGGCTCGTGCTTTAGTCAGCAAGATTCCAGGTTAGGATTCAGAATTGTCCAGGATATAGAACACCATACATATCGTAAAAGCTCTCTTGCTGAGTTCTGCATGCAAGTAAATAGATTGTACGATGTTTTCCGGCGACTTATTGTATCTTGTGCAGCAATGGTGGACACTCTGGAAAACAAAGTAACCGCATGGGAGAAAGAAAGGGGCACCGAGTTCGTATATGACGGTGTAAGCATTTACAATCCATCGTGGACGTTGTGTGTAAGGCAGGCATGATTAAGGAACGCACTCTCTCCTTTTGCATTCAATTTCAGGCCCCCCTTCTGTCAATGATGGAGCAATACATCACAGTGAGTCAAGAGAAAGAACAAGAGCGCAAGAGGCAGAGAGTAATGCTTTTCTTATAGAAATCTTCAGCTGAACTATGACCTTTTTTTTTTTTTGTAATTGCTCGACTATGAATTCACAAAACACTCATGATTCAGGATCAGAAGAAGCTCCAGGGACAACTCACAGCTGAGAAAGAAGTGCTTTATGGGTCCAAACCAAGCCCAGCGAAGCTTCAGAGTTTCAAAAAAACACACAAGACATTGACGTTGAGTCCATCCCAAAGGATATCTCTTGGTGCAGCTGCTACAAACTCACCCAAGAAGGCATATGAAGTGGGTACTATTTCCTCTGGTTAGTTTCCTACTGTTACTTGATCAAAATCAATTTCAAATGCAAGGATCATGCATCTCAAACAGTGCAAGCAATTAATCGTGTAAACGACATTTTTTCTTCCGTAGGTACGAGAGGCATAGACAATGCTGGTCTTTCAGAGAAGTCATCATCGAACGCTACAGCTACAGCTACTGCTACTTTTGAAGCAAGCAGCCCCTGTAAACCCTTTGCCTCCTTTACTTCCAGTTAGCAACATTCTCTCCATACCCTCTCAAGTCTAAACCCATTGATAGTGCAGCAGAAGATGTGAAAGAGACCACGAAGGCCATGCCGGTATCAACTCCTAAAAGTCCCAGGAAAGTTGCAGCGGACGGGACAGGGGAAGGAGACGCGACAGAGTTCTCGTTCGAAGAAACAAGGCTCGTTTTCTATGCGTCTCGGAAGAGAGACGAAGGAGCTCTGTAGCCTTTCGCACTATGTCCAGCCGATGCCCATCATAGAGGTTCTGGTAGAAGCACTTCGCGGGATGGACATAAGATTGGTTTATGTTATCGAGAGCTGAAGTAAACTAAGGAGGTCACGTCAGGTCTTGTCGCTACTACTACTACTACTGTCACTGCAAAAATTAACTACGACGGTCGTCTTGTCCAGGAAAGCTATCAAAAGAGATTTAACCTGTAAATGTTCTTTGTAATCAACGATTGCACGTATCTGTGGGTGTGGAGGAGAGCACTGAATGCAGGCTCGCTCATGCAACGTACGTAATAGCATGTCAAAACTAATCAACAATGACTATTCGTCATCAGACCTAAATAAATGAATAAACGGTAGGGATGAGTGACACAGCGACCAAATGAGTGACTGTCGAGCAGCTGTTCACAACTTTCCTTTCGTACTCACTTTCATATTTGGATTGTGACTCTGCACCACACCTTATTGTATGAACTCTATGTAGATTTGGACCTTTGTAAACTATCCCTGCAAGCTTCTTCCAAGAAGCCATCGTTTCTGCCAGTTTGATGCTGCTTTAAATTGTCAATTACAACGCCACCTTTTTAATTATTTTTATGGACTGATGATATATAATAAATACACTGACAACCACCGATCTTGCTATATGTCTGCAGAAAATATAAATTGCAGTGCGATTGAAAAGCCAAAACTGCAGCACAATCAACCATTATTTATATAACAATTCAGGTATTTATCTGCGACTGCATAATTAAATCGCGTCTGAGCATTGAATAAACGTGATTTAAGTACATCCCTGGCTAATTTGCTTAAACACAAGATCTATCAAACGTTGTTTGTCCATATGTTGGAAGCAAGATGAAATGTAATCAGTAAATAGCGGGGAAATGAGGAACACATACGAGGTATATATGTCCGCTACTAGATAAGAAATGGAAGTAACACTGTGAACAAAGGCACACAGATTGCACCACTGCGAGTTATAGCTGAAGCGGCGGAGGACCGGGGCGGCGGTGGCGGCCTCTTGTAGTAGAAAGGGAAGTACGGGAGGATCGGATCAGGCGGCGGAGGTGCAAGAAGGGTGTAATACGGCGGAGAGTAGTATCCATCAGACGGAGTCCCCGGCGGCGGCGGAGGGTATCCCCACGCAGGCTCTGATGGCGGTGGCGGAGGGTAGTTCATGACCGACGTGGGCGGCGGAAGGCACGGATATGGACATTCCGGTGAGGAGAAGTTGGAGACACTCAATCGAAGGCGATCAAAGAACAACAGGAACAAAAGAAGCGAAGAGATGACCTTCAGAAGCATGTCCAGGGTTCAAAAGGAGGAAAAGAAAGAGGCGAAAGATGAAGAAGGGAAGGAAGAGAAGACTGAGGCATGCAATAATTGATGCACTGGTAAGGCGAGAGATGGTGGAGGGTATGATGATAAATAAGGATGGTAAGGTAGCATCACATAGAGGGGTAAATTGGGAAATCGATGATGAGATTACATGCATAATGGCAGTGAATTTGCTATCGTGTGCAGTTGGACGTCAATTTCAACGCATTTATTGTCACCTGCTACCAATTATTCACGAAAGCAAAAGAGAGAGAGAGAGAGAGAGCACTAGATTTTTAAATAATCAAATAAATATTTAAACCTTCCAAAAGAAAAAAATAATAATTATATAATAATCCAAACTTGAGCTTGTTTGGTTTCCCTATTAGTCTGATCATAAAATGCATCTAATTCTTTCAATTATTATTATTTTCCTCTTATCCCAAAGAAATTGTCAGCTAAAATATGTATGCGTTGTGGACGAGCATTCCCATTACAAAAATAGTCTTGAACACCTATATATTATAGCTCATAGCATACATAACCTTCGAACTATTCTCGAGCAATAATGAATTGCTTTAATAGTAATTCCTGGGTGATTCTATTTGATGCCGCGATCAAATTCGTGTTCCAAATGAATCGATGGAGTTTTTGGCTGCAGGGACTTGAGCTGAGTGTACTGATAAATGAAGCCAGTGATCAAATGCCATGTCATCGAGATGCTGATATTTCTGTCCTCATGAAGGGTTTGTTCCCTGTGCTTCTTCCCTGGCCGGCATGCAGCTACTACTGAAGCCGCCACCACAGTGCCGCCTCCTCCATCTGCTGATCTTTCTGGTCTTGTCCTTCTTCTTCCACACGACCACCACGTCGAATAAGCGCAAAGCAGCGGCAACAGTAGCAGCAACATCGAGGAAGGCTGGTGGGATATTAACGAGTGAAAGAGGAGAAGTGATGCCTCGAGTGCTCCCCTTTGTCACCATCTTGGTTCTGCTGTTCCTCCTCCTCTCCTCCGCTGCCACAGACGGTCATCCGGCCACCGTCCCCGCCTCGCCGGAGTGGTCCTCGGCCGCCTGCCCACTCGACATCCCCGACGACCTCCTTCACGACATCGCCACCGCCTGCTCTCCGGTTGACTCCGGCTCGGACACCCACTCCCACTCCCAATCGGCCACACTCAGCCGCTGCTGCCCTTCCCTGGCTGCTTCCCTTCACGCCGCCCATGCCGCTGCGGCCCTCGCCGTCCTCTCCCCGGCTTCCAACAACGGGAGCGCCGTCCCGGACCCGCCCGACGACTCCGAGGGCTGCGCTTCGGCCGCGGAGGTGGCCCTGCGAGCCCGCGGCGTGCTGCTCCCCCGGCCCAACGAGACCTGCGACTTGACGTACTGCTACTGCGGCGTCCGCCTCCGCCGCCTCCACTGCCCCGGGCCCTTCGTGGCCTCCGCCGCCGGTGGGCGGTGGGTGCCCGCAAATGAGGACACGGCGACGCTAATACAGACCGAGTGCCGCCTACCGGAGCTCGATGGCTGCACCCGCTGCCTCCACTCTCTCTATCAGGTGACCTCCGTCCCCCCTTCCTTCTCCACCTGCTTCCTGTTGCTTTATAATTCCTTTTTTATTAAATGTACATTGCATTCACTTTGTTGGCCTCGATTTATTGTTCTACTGCCTGATTTATTACTCTCAGAGAGTGTTTAGATCAACACGACGACGATATTGGTAATCAAAGGACTGTAATGACTGTTCGAATAAGTTGAACCAAAAGCTACCTCACGTGTACGAGTATAAAAGCATGCAAAAGCATACATGCACGTGATAGCAATATGTAGTTTTTGATAGATACACTGGACTCTCTGCTCCCGAGTTACCAATCCATCCATGCATTAACAACAATTGTGAAGAGGGACTTCCATTTGCTGACCTTTGACGTTTTCTCTGACGTTTCTTGCCATGTCGGTCACTCTCACACATCCATTTGCTGACCTTTGTACAACTTGGTTTGATTCCTTTTACTGTGCGTGTTACAGCTGCGGAGCGAGGAAGCGGAGGGGGTGACCAGTGACGTGACGGCGATGGACCGGCAGAGGGAGTGCCAGCTCATGGGTCTGACATGGCTGTTAGATGAGAACCGGGCCCACTACCTGCATGTGGCTGCCCTCGTCCTCCGCGCCTTCATGGCCTCCCCCACCGGCGTGGATCCCACCTCCTGTTCCGTCCCCGGCGGTACCGCCGACGACATACCGCTGCTGGTGGACTCTGGCTGGGTCGGCGCGGGGTCATCGTCAACATTTCGCAGTTTCTTCCTCTGCGCTCTCTCCTTGTTTCTTTTGACCATTAATCACTGATCGATATGATCTCACGGGGAGAGAGAGAGAGAGAGAGAGAGAGAGAGAGAGAGAGAGAGAGAGAGAGGCGTTTCTTATTGATTTATATACTTTCATTTTAATTACTTTGATTTTTGTTGTGTTGTGTGCTCTATCTGTGGAGTCGAGCTTACGCCTCGGGTGGGTTCCTCCTTGTTGTTCCATGCCGTCACCCAAGGCATACCAGTTAGCATCTTTTCATTTGTTTAGCTGCAGGGGTGGAGACACTGAACGGCAAGTGGACCTGCTACGCATATTTTTCGTTTCATTAAGGACAAGACTAAGTTTTGGATCCGCGTAGAACTTGGTTGTGTGACGTACACGGACCTTTTCTGAGGCTTTTTGCTCATGAATCCATTCAGCATATCAAGATTTGTTTTGTTCTTGGATATAATAGTTCCAACACATAGTTGGATTCCCTTTTGAGGGTGGGTGTGTATATATATATATATATATAAATATGAAGCATTTCTCCTTTGTTCTCATGTAGGAAAGAATCTAAGATTTCTCCTAGCAGACATGATATATGAATTGTAGTGCTAAGCCATTAAATGAGACAGTATTTTGGCAGTAAGAGTCATCTCTTTCAACAATTAAATGATTCTCGTACCAGTGAGGAGAAGACACCTTTATTCTTGGATTCCTCCATCCACTTATCAGCGTCGTCCAAATCATGCATGCCATCACTCATCTGGCAGATTCCATTAATCTTTGTTCTCACGCAGTATATATTTCCAATCTTGTAAACAGTTTCTCCTCAGCGTTCGACTGATATCAATCAAACCACCGAGTGTTTTCTTGCTTCCAATGATTTCTGTCAGGCAGATGCAATCAACGCGATTCAATTTCTTCTGAGACCAGAAGCTATTAACGGAGCTCATGCGTAGAAATATAGGATCGCATGGAGGAAAACTGCAGCATAAGCTTAACAATTAATAGTCATGTATGGTCACATATCAGCCGTATGGACATGAGAGACACGAAGTTGATATTTGACAATTTGATCTCGCACGAAGTGAAATTGATAATGTGTTTCATGCGTGAAATATTGGATTGACACGTAGGTAGGTAACTCCAACATTGATTTCCTCTGATAACAGAAAAATTTTCTTAACTGTATAAGGTAATCTCTTTGCTCAATTAAAGAAATCTTTCTATTATCAGAGGAAATCTCTCTGTTATCAGTCAGAAGACTAAAAGCAAACAATCAACAAGAAAATCGATCACAAGAGTGCATATAGATTTCCTGTTGACGTGAACCATTTCATCTTATTATTGCCAGAAATCAAAAGCAGCAATGAGCTTAGGTGGGAGCTGCGGCAGACCTCTCATATCTTACTCGAAGTCGCATTCTATCACGATGTGTTGTTTTCTCCGGTGATTCAGAAAGGCCTTTAGAAACAGAGGAGTCTGTAGGTTGTTCTGCTTGCTCTCTCCTGTCAGCTGTTGCAGGTGCAGCACTTTTGTTACGTGTGAGACGACATTGTTTATTAATAATTGATTCAGTAATCCATGCAAAAACAGAGAAGTTTGTAGTCGCAAATCTCACTTGGTTTTTTTTTTTTTTTTTTTTTGCTTTTTGACTCTGTAAATATGTTCATCACCTCATCGATTGAGGAAAGTGTTATCACGATGCCATGCATCCTTTGCAATGTATGTGGCCGCCGCTTGCTCATGTACTCTCTCTTGATTATTATTGTTATTATTCGGTTTCTCTGATGCATTGAGATGAAATCGTAAGACGGTCCCGTGGTTCCGTCCACAAGTCATGGGCAGGAGGTGCTTGGCTTATACGCATGCCCTTTTTCGTCATCGTCTCGAATCCTTGTGTGGAAGCTAAGCTTCGGTTTCCATCGTCTTGGTTTCGCTTGCATCCTTCTTCTTCCTCCGGAGGTACTCAAGTAGCCCCTCCAGTGCAGTGTCGGCGTCATCGCTCCGCATCAGCTGTTCGGCGACCTCCGCAGGGGTCACCTCCACCTCCCGTATCAGCCCTTCGATGTCTGCAAACAAGCTGTGCTCGTCGATGGCGTGGTAGTTGGAGGCCAGCACTCTGAACGCGTGAGGCCCGCAGTAGCCCATGTGGATGTGCATGTCCATTCTGCCAGGTCGGAGCAGAGCAGGGTCGAGTCGTTCCTTGTAGTTGGTGGTCAACACGATGATTCGCTCTTCTCCGCTGGTCGACCATAGCCCGTCGATGAAGTTGAGCAACCCCGACAGCGTTATCTGTAACACATGAGCAGAAATCTCTGGTAAGTGATTGCTAATTACTTGATGGATGATCATGTGCTTGATTAGTCCTGCTCCGCAAGAGAGGAGTGGAGGATCGCATCTGACCTTATCATCATTGGACGTGGACGGAGACGTGGCGTCTGATTCCCTCTCGTCCCGCTTCTGCAGATCCACGGAGCAATCGATGTCCTCCACCACGAGGATCGATCGGTTTGACATCCCCACCAGCAATCTGCGCAGGGTGGTATTCCAATTTACTTCAGCAAGCTCCAGATCGTAGATGTCGAACTTGAGATAGTTGGCCATGGCGGCGATCAAGCTCGATTTGCCAGTCCCCGGCGGCCCGTAGAGAAGATAGCCGCGCTTCCAGGCTTTGCCGATCCTACTGTAGTAGTCCTTCCGCTTCACGAATCTCGCGAGATCCTCCATCACCGCCGCCTTGAGCTTGGGGTCCATCGCCAATGTGTCGAACGTGGAAGGGTGGTGGAGGTTTATGGGGCACCACCCGTCCCCCTCGTTCATGTGGAGCTGTAGCGTCCTGTCCTGCTCTCTGATGGCTTTGGCTTGCTCGAGGATGAAGGGCAAGTAGGAGTGGAGGATCTTGTCCTTGTGCTTCGGGTGGAAGCTGACCACGAACGACCTCGACTCGGTGGCGGAGCCCGAGAAACGGTTGTTGGTGTAGCTTGACGATCGGTCGACTTGTTGGCTGATCAGTTGCCACTTGAATTCGATGTCTTGGTAGACATCGATCATCTCCTCGCCCGGTTCTAGCGAGACCACCATGCTTTTGCCTTCCTCCACCATGCTTACTCGCAGGGATCGCATGCTGCGGTTGATCCTGGTGGACAGGTAAGTCCTGGCAGCGTCGAACACCAGGTTGGATGCGTAGCCTTCAGCCTGATCGATGACGATGGTGTGCTCAGAGGACAGGCGGGATCGGAGGCCGTCGAACCTCGAGAAGATGAAGTCTCGGAGCTCGTAAGGAATGACCTCGTTGACGACGGTGCGGGCCAGCATCATAGACGCTGCCACCGAGGCTGCAGTCGTGAGGGCTTTCTTGTACGACTCGAAGATTTTGTTCTCTGAAGCCATGGACGCGAAGGTGGAGGTTTCTCTGTGCCTCTCGATCGGTGTGGCCTTCTCTCGCTTCTCCTTTCCACACACACACACACACTCTCTCTCTCTCTCTCTCTCTCTCTCTCTGTGGAGATGGAGATGGAGATGGTTTGTTTCGAGTCTGGGGATTGTAATATAAGGAATCGGGAGACTGCTGCCACGGAAAAGTCGTCGAAGGCTGACAAGGTATTCACACTACTTTCTTGGCAATAATTCTGTGTCCTTGCTTGGGCGCCAATCTTCCTATTCGTATCGAGAAAGCTCCAGGTCTCAGCCGTGTCTTCCACCTACAATAATAATCCAGAGCTTTTGTAGACCAAGAAAAGAACATCTGATGTCGTCAGGCCACGTACACCGAACAGGACTCTCATCGCGGACACAAACAAGGAAGCGAAGACCCTGAGAATGCGGATCATAAGTTGAAAACTTGCCAGAATTAATTAGACTATAAAAAAAAGTACTGCCCTGCATGCAGTGAAAAGTACCAGTTAAGTAATTGAAAAAACAGCTCGACAAATATAGACAATCCCATCAGTTACTCATATTTCATGCTTCACCACCCAGACTACAATGTTATTATTATGCCTCGAGTCTCATTTTGTTGATCTATATAGAATTTTCATTTACTGGACATGACTGATCATGGAGTTAGTCGAGCGATCATCAGTTCTCGTGCGTTTAGTGCATACCTTCAGTACTGGTCAACATCACCAGCCATGACAAACCCATAGACATACTGGAAGATCAAGAATTGAAATTCTGATTTCAATTCTACTGGTCAACATCGCCAGCCATGACAAACCCGTAGACATACTGGAAAATCCCAGTATGATTCCAGTATGCGGCCATGTATACTCGTGTGCTTCAAATGCTTATATTCACTCTCCCATCATGATTCCCAACTCCTATCTGCTGCAATCCCAATTCCTCCAAGGTTTTCCATCCATTTTTACCGGTCTGTCCAATCATCAACAGTCTTTTGCTACTCAAATCTGGAAGAGTTGAATACAAAATGGTGAAAATAACCGTGAAGCAACCAAGAAACACAGAGAAAACGTGATGAACAGGTACAGGTTTGAGCTTCGATGTGAATTTCCATGTACTTAATAGACAACCAACAGTATCAACAGCTCTAGTCCTCAAACAAAAAATGGCTAAGGCAGTACATGCGGTATACTTTGTGTACTTCAAATGCTCATATTCACTGTCCCACCATGATTCCCAACTCCAATCTGCTGCAATCCCAATTCCTCCAAGGTTTTCCATCCATTTTTTCCAGTCTGTCCAATCATCAACAGTCTTCTGCCACTCAAATCCGGAAGGGTTGAATACAAATGGTGCAAACATCCGTGAAGCAACCAAGAAACACAAAACGTGACGAACAGGTACAGCGTTGAGCTTCCATGTGAATTTCCATATACTTTATAGACAATCAACAATATCAACAGCTCTAGTCCTCTTAACAAAAATGGCTGCGGGAGTACATGCGGTAGTTATCAGCAAACTTCGCATGAAATAGCACAAAACCATGGCCCGTAGTTCTATATTGTGCACCTCCATGCAGTATTGTCCTCCCATAGTAATGGGCTTTAGTCCCAAGCTGGAAGGTAAAGAAAGCACAAGCCAGTTGCAGCTGCAGCTGCAGCTGCATTAGAATAAATTCACCAATAGCTGTCTGAAATCCCTTCTCCAAACCAACTTCCATAACCATAGGCAGAACCGGCAACAAGCCCAGCTGAAAGATTGACTGTGAAGCTAGAGCATTTTCAAGAGGCTTGCCATTTTGCTGACTGTGTGGATCCTCCAGAATTGACCTTTTCAAACCACTCATAACTAAATATAACTGCCCATATAAGAACACACAGACAGTGAGTACATTTATCTGAAAAAAAATAAAAGCAGGTATCATTGTCCGATTTTTTCTTATGAAAAACACAAGGATACAATTTTAGCAATCAAATTGAAGAACATAGGATATGTTCACTGTGATACAACACATTCACTTCAAACATCCATTAGTGCTTTAACTGATGAAAACATATGCAAGGATTGTTCCTGTAATATAAATACAGCTCCTTGCTAAAGGAGGTTCCCTATGTGTTCCAGAATAACATAACCTACCAAAGTAAAAGAACTTATTCCAAATTCAAAAAATCCATTTTCAAATCCGGAAATTCTGATTTCAATTATGTTATAGCAATAGACAAGTTATATTAGCCACAATGTTTCCCCTGACTACATGCTTAGAGATTTACGCCACACCAGAGAGTTCTGCAAAGACGATAAGTTATCATTCCACAAGACAGATGTCTCCACTTATGCTGCACAAATTTCAATCAATTGTGAATTGTTACCTCTTGTTTGCCACAACGTTTCCTGCTCAGCCCTGGATAGAGTAAAATGTAATCAGAAAATCCATATTTCTTGTTTCGGCACAGATACATGCCCACATCACCCACTAAGTTTCAGTTATTTTGCACAAACATCCAAGATAGTTTTGCAGGCTAGCACATTCCTACAAGCTGGACTCTAAAAATAATGCCTTTTCAACCTTCACTGGTAGGATGTGCCTGAACATGAAAGAACATGTAGCTAAAGAATGAGAGGAGGCAACATGTGACTTAAAATCATTTATCACAAGATAGAATCCAGTAAGGCCTTAGAAGAATTTACATTAGTCAAGTGTGGTTGCTGATCGAGAAAAATAGTGTTTTCCTTATTCGCAAGGATTTTCAGATAAAAGTTTCTTACTTATACTCGCCAAATACTTGAGCAAGTGTCATGAGTTGTTTTGTGCTTATGAGTCCCATTATAGATATATTTTGGATTAAGACAACTATTTGACAAGCGGGAGTCTTTTATGGATATTTATGTTTCCTATTATAATGGATTTTTGTATCTGAGTATTAAGCAGTTAAGAAACAACATATACAAATGATTTGTGTTGCCGAGATGAGAATGTTGAGATGGATGTATGGAGTGACTAGGAAAGATTAAAAAAAAAAATACTTCTATTCCTAAACAAGCAACTGAGATGGATGTATGGAGTGACTAGGAAAGATAGAAAAAGAAATACTTCTATTCGTAAAGAAGCAAGTATCGCTTCGATATAAGATAAAATAAGAGAAAATTATGTAAGATGGTATGAGAATATACTTAGAAGACCTCCGGATGTAGTAATCAAAAGAGATGAAATGATTAATGTTAGTAGTACGAGGAGAGATAGAGGAAGACCTAAAAAGACTTTATAATTGATCTGAAAACTCCAATCCAGTTCTGGTTGTAAATATCATGATCAGTTCAGTCATCTAGTATACTTGTCCGAACCTATCTTTGAGTCCACTTCATAGACGATGTGATAATGCTAGATGCTTGATATTATGACTTTATTCCACCTCTTAAAATTTATTAAATCTCCTAATGGATTTTGCAATGCATCATAGACACACAAATGAGATTAATTAAATAATTAAATCACTTATGCTGCGAGAAAAGTTAACATAGTTTCAGAAGATATAGAAGTCTGCCTCAATCAGTGTAGAAAAAATTAGGTCAGTCAAGTATGTACCTCTTCCAGTCTAGGTAAGAGATATGTTTTGAACCGACGAGTGCCACGCTTGCTTGACGCAGGATCCAACTTATGAGCCTTCTCAAATGCATGAAAACAACCTTCATTGGAAGAATAAAAATCTTCTAATATAGAAACAAGTGAAATAAAATAGCCCAAAAAAGATTATGCAGATTAGTTAGGCAAAATTTCAAAACTTTTTTAACACGAAAAAATAAATGTTAAAACTAGCT
Source organism: Musa itinerans (assembly GCA_001649415.1). Lineage (NCBI taxonomy): Eukaryota > Viridiplantae > Streptophyta > Magnoliopsida > Zingiberales > Musaceae > Musa > Musa itinerans. The sequence goes on along the minus strand of LVTN01000123.1, from coordinate 373,731 downwards.
GACAATATGAAAAAACTCTAGAAACAATCTCAGATAATAAGTTATGAAAAAACAAGTCCTTTCTCAATTTAAAAATATTTGGCAAGTTAGGACTACATGATAGTGACAGGGTATCATGGCTTTAACTTGACCACATATGTGATGTGTATCAATAAGTCATCTAAAGAAAGATCAGTAGAAAGTAAGTGAAAATCTCCTAAGACACATAGATTTCTCACTCGAATCTGCTCATCATTATTAAATAATCTCCAATATCATTAAGGAATTAAAAGCAGTTCAGAGATAGCTAAATCAAATTATTTTACTTGATCAATTATCAATTTGACCAAATTCTCCTCATTCTTTCTCCTTCATCTTAGTCACCCTCAACATCACACCCGAACCATGGACAAGGATGTGATGCTGATGTGACAATGGTGAAGGTCGAGGGAGATTAGATGATGTTCTGTCTGAGAATTTATGGAAGGCGATCAAAGGTGTTACACATGATCCATGCCTGTACACTCACCATTTCAGGTCGGCTGTAGTCTGCCTCAGTAAGCAAATTGCAGCAGCTGCCAGCCCACCGTGGCTGGCATGTAGGTTTACAAAGGAAAACATTTTTACTACTTTATTTTTTAAATATATCAATCGAAATAAAAAATCAGTTCTTCACAACTTATATATCAGAATCTTTATAAATAATAAAACAGTTTATGATCATTTCATTGATATGAAGAAAGACTTTTAAACTAAATAAAATTTGAATATTCATGATTTCTAAAAAAAATCAAATTCATCGAATCGAAATAGAAAGAACATAATCTTTTATTTGAGAATAGGAAAGTAACCCAGCAGAAAATGTTATAATTTCATATAGTTGATAGCAGAAATGAATTAAGTAATCCCTACCTAACATGCTCTCAGTAAGGCCATCACCCTATATTCCTTCCCCCTTATAGTTTCTCACCTTTTGTAATGGGTTTTGAGGACTGAAATTTAGCACAACACAAAATCTCATTTCTAGTCAAACACAAAGTCACCTAAGCCTCCAACTCCATCATCAAAAAAATTCTTACTCTTTAATTAAATTAGAAAACCATCAAAACTACTCCTAGCCATCTTTCTCCCTTGGAGACCCGAAAACCATCACAAGCAAGAGGAAACAGACATATGGATTCTCTGTTCCCATATCCAATTCACTGATCAGGTAATTGCACAAATCTTTAGGAGGTCTGATGTTTTAATGGACGGCCATCCTGCATGCATTTGTATGTTTTTCATTTTATAGCTAGATTAGACATCATCGCCTACTGCAGAAGTTCCACCGAGATCGAATGTCAAAAAATGAGCAAACATGAAGAAATTCGTAGAAATTCCTTCCAATAGGGTAAGGAACTGCTCTTGGGAAATTAGTAAAGGAAGATAGATAGAAAGAAAGAGAAACGAATAGAGCGAAGAAGAAAACAGTTGTGGGGTTTCCATTTACAGAGGTGGGCGACGGGAGGGTTGAGCGTCTCGATCTCGTTGGCGACGCGTAGGATGGGGACGAGATCGCTGTCGGCGAGGAGGGTCGCCTCTTCCTCCTGCGGCACGTTCAGCATTGTCGGCTTCCTAGACTGCGTCCGCCTGACCTTCGGATCAGCGGAGCCGTTCCCTCCTCTCCTCTGCCGGGAGGATGTTTGCTACCGCTCGCCATCTCCTCCACTCCTTGGAGGATGTTTGCTCCAAGGGAAGGAGGGTCGGTCGGAGCGAAGATGCTGGGGCGAGAGAGCGAGCATTAAGTATATCCTAGATTTATTAAAAGTTTTAGAAAATGAAATAATTTATTAAAATTAAGTGATAAAATGAGCGCACGTATATTTATTTGCAAAAAAGATATCGTAGATTTATTAAAAGTTTTAGAAAATGATATTATAAATAGCAAAAATTGGTTGTCAATAAAAAATCCATTTAATCTAACGGATTTTTAAATGCTCTCGAATGAAAATTAAGAATATTTTTAATATATTTCAAAATAAATCCTCATTCCTTTTTAATTAACCATAGAGTTGAAGTATATAAAAGATCTGTAGCGTAGTATAATTCTCCAATATATTTCCCAACATTTACAGGCCTCTGAAGCTGTATACATTTGGCAATCCAGATTCCATGAAAGTAGATGAGAAACAGAGAAGGAAACATGAGGAGAAGAAACAAAAATCTTGGACAAAAAAAATGCTCGAGTAAACCTCGCTCGATCAAGAGCATCTGTGGCTTCTTCCTGGGCCGCCGTAGTAGAAGTAGTTCCCCCACACCCGGTTGATTCCGCCGTGTATGTCGTAGCAATTTGGATGATCCGCGAGCACCCGTAGATTTGGTACAGGGATCAAGCTATTGTCCCAGTCCACAACCTGTAAGCTGCGGAAATAAGAAGCTTTCCCGAAGCCTTCCCCGGCGTAATGTCCGCTGCCCATCTCGGTGGAGGTGTGGAGCCCCAGCGGCTGCGTGTTCACGATTTCTCCTCCGAACTGTACCATGCTCGCATGCTCCGACAAGTGGGTGAACAGGAACGAGGGCCAGTAGCCTAACAGCGCACCTGATCCCAGCTCCAGCCACCAGTTCCCCTGGTCTGGATCCTGGACATGTACGACACGTTATTGACCCTGTGAACTCACACGGACACCATGTCGATCGATGTGTTTTGGCGATGGCACTACCAGGTACCTTCCACACGAGGAGACTGAGATCGTACTGGCCGCCACTGTAGGCTGACACCGGAGAGATTGCAGCTCCGATGGCGATCATGTTATTGGTTTGGATGAAACCCGAACAGAGAAGGTTATAGCATCCCGTCGCTTGATATGCATCGCTCTACAAAAATTCAAGATGAGTTGCATGCAGATGATTAGATCATTATTACTCCCATTTTAGCGTGAGTGATTTATCCTTACCGTCCAGTAGGTGAAGAACCTCGGAGAAGTGTCACCATACAGCTGCGGACTCACCTGAGGCAAAAAAAAATTACATTTGAATTGGGCTAAAGGAGTTCGTGAGAAAGGACTAATCGTGTTCATCATGAATTAGTAGTACCTGCCATCCAGCTTCGATGGTGTTCAGATCACTGCCAAAAGCTCCGGAGATGAGCCATATCTGTGATAAGCTGAATTCATCAGGACCGGAGACCTTAGGTGCCCACACATTTAGGCTTGCTTTCGCGCCGTAGTATTGATCTCCCACTACATACCCGACTGCATGCTGTAATCATGGATTCGTTCGAAGAGATGTTAGATTGCTGTTGACACAAAGAGAATTTAGGCTTTGATGAGCAAAAGCTAATGGCAAGCCACCACTGAAACTAACCTCATGCCCGCTGCTCTGAGAGTCATCATGCCTTGTTCTCACTGCCGGCTTCCTGCCAAATCTCTTCACTGAGCTGGCACGCAAGACGTCTTCTTCTTTCGTCCTCTTGATGGCGACAGTTCCATCCGGACATGACTCCCCGGAAGTCCGCCACAACTGGAAGCTGTCATCGGTTATGGTGCCAGCTGGATTATGGCCTCTGGGTCGCTCCGGCGGATCCTGCAAGAACTCAAGCCAACGAAGCTTTTAGCCATCCCAAGATCCATGTACGAGGCTGAGATCAACGGAAGGAGGTTTGCGTTACCAGAGGTTTCAATCCTTTCAGTCTGGGGTGATCAAATGCGGGTTGGAGATGAGAGAGCACACAGTCTATGAGATCACCGTCCGGACTCTGTTTAATAGGCCCAGAAGAAGGAAACTTGAAGACTTTGGTTCCAGAAAGAACAAGAAAAGAACTAGTAAGCATTTGGAACTACCTGAATTGTCTTCACAGGAGGCTTGTTCAGCCTCTTGACATGGGCTCTTATCCTCCTGTACTTCCGAAGCTCTTCGCCGGGCCGGAACGTGTTGTTTGCTGCGGCTTCCGAGAAGACAGGACTGATAGCGGCAAGGAGAAGAACACCCAGAGGGAGGAGTGTCATTGGAAGAGACTTGCAGTAGCTAGAAGCCGTTTCTATGAGATTTTGGAGTTGCGGTCCTTCTCGTTTTCTCCCTCTTCCACCGGAAAACGCAGCTCTCATCTATTCTGCAATTAACCACCATTTCCGGAGCTCTGACAACACATATGATGTCTCTCCTTTTCCGTCTTCTGAACAGCTTCGAAAAAACTCTCTAGCATGAAGTGGTGGATCGACTGTAACAAGAGGTCGTGCTTGAAGCGATTTCCACTCTCTCTCTCCCTCTTCCTCTCTTTTCTTCCTAAAATGATGTAATCTATATAGATGGGTGTAGAAAAGAAAGAGGTCAGGTATCAGAATACATCCAACAATGGCCAGCATCTTTAGCTTTTTCTTTTCATTTCTTTGTTCTCTATCATCCCTTTCTTTTGGTTTTAAAGGAGGCATTCAACTTGATTCTGGGTGTCCCCCTGAGTTCTTTTTCTCATTTTCCTAGATGTCTTGTGTCAGCCATTGTTTTCTTTGAGGAGGCCTGTGTCAGTTTTTGTAAGGTGATGAAGATTTTAGATGACAAAACAAAATGGCCTGTGCTTAACCTTCAAATTCCATCAAATTCATCAATCAGGAAGAACTGCACTATGCTTATGCTTGGCTTTTAATGCTACTATCTGAGTCCAAAGTTTCCACAAAATCTGGGACCATCATAAAACCCAAAGCAGCTGCCTAGCGATAGGGACATGTTTTATGTAATAGCTTGTGGGACAACCAGAAAGAAAGAAAGAAAGAGAAGGGGAGAAGAAAAAGAAGACACCTGCGAATGGTGCTGTCTCAAGGTGGGGACTCCACCTTTGGTTTTGTTCTATCTGCCACCATCGATGGTGCTTCCCATTCACACAACACTCTCTGTTGCCTAATGCTTTTGATCTGTTCTCTCCAGCTGCCGAACTCACATACGTAGCATTCCAACACGAAGCAGAGCGAAGGATGGCAACGCAGTTAAAGATATCTTAGTTTATTTTTCTTTCTTCTTCCTTTCTTTTGCTTTATTTTTCTTGATCTCCTTTATTTGTTGTTCATATTAAATCAGTAGTTTCGCTCCTACCTTTGCCAAACTAGCTTTCTTTTTTCTTTTTGTTGGACCAAAAAGACTCAAATGTGGTTGGCTGATGCTCGATAAGAATTTGACCACATGAAAATTCATATCTTATTCATCTAGCGTCTCACTGTACCAAACAAAATTATTCTTACATGATAAACAAAAACTTAGAAAAAAATTTATTATATATATATATACATACATATATACATACACATATATATATATATATATGTATATACATACATATATATATATACATACATATATATGTATATACATACATGTATATACATATATATGTATATACATACATGTATATACATATATATGTATATACATACATGTATATACATACATGTATATACATGTATGTATATACATACATGTATATACATGTATGTATATACATGTATGTATATACATACATGTATATACATATATATATTATATATGTTGAGGCCAAAAGAGGTTTTCCAATCTGATACCTTCAATATCCAAGTTAATAACTCAAGATAGATGAGTATTGTTATGAACCATAAAAAAAGTGACATCATTGTAACAATTAAAAGTGAGCTTTTAATTAACTAACTAGCTCTAACTAACTCTAAAACCTTTAACTATTATGTAAAGAGAGGATATTTCGTAAAATATTATGTAACGAGATAACTTTTAACTAACTCTAACGATCTCAATTCAACCTTTTGTCCACATAGGTGATAAAAATGGAGATAACTTACAACTGCCTAGTTTGGACCCATGTCCACATAGGCAAATCGATGGAGGATAGCTTTAGTCTTCTTCTTTCAACCTAGACGTCACACAGAAACTACGTGTTGCATGGTGATTAGTTGTTAATATCCTCTTATCATTTGTCCCTCCCCTTCGAAGGTGTGCTTTGAGAGTTCTTTGGTGAGAGTCTTGAAGCATGACATCTAGCCATCCAACACATTGATTTTATACTCTCTTGATTGCTTCTTTGAAAGGGAGTAAAGTGTTAGGACCGGAGCGGCACTAAGAGGGGGGGGGTGAATTAGTGCAGTGGTAAAGAACAATAAACTTTCGACGATTTAAACACTTTCGAAAACTTCGTACGATAAAAGCAACGTTTCGATTGCGTTGAAAGCGTACGTAATAAGATGAGGGCAATGAACTTAGCAAAGTAAAGGTTTGCAGAAAGATAAATGCATGAACATAAACGCAAACCGATTTTAAAGTGGTTCGGTCAAATGACCTACATCTACTTGTGAAGCCTTCTTCGATGAGGCTCCCAACTTCCACTAGCAAATCACTTTGAAGGGGAAGGACAAATACCCCTTAATTCTCAGCTAAGTATACAACCTTTTGAGAAGTTAAAAATTGAGATAAAGCCTTAGCAAAGTCTTTAGTAAGTCTTATTTTCAATTGCTTGAGTGTTCACCTCCTTCTAATCCTGATCAAGTAGACCTGCATCACTCAAAATACAGTTAAACGTCTAAATACAATCAATTAGTTTCATCATCAAAATCCGAGATTCAACATAAGGGTGCCCGACTAATATATTTTGAGCATACCCAAAAGGAGTCGAGGTATCACCCAACCCCTATGCCTCGGGTAACGAGGGGGTCGGGGTGCCCAACTTCTTAACCTTAGTGGACGAGGGGGATCGGGACACTTGACCTTTATGCCTTGAGTAATGAGGGGGTCGACGCTGATAATGAAGAGTAAGGGTGTCCAACCATCGAGTCTCGAGCAACAAGGAGGGTCGACGCCCGACCTTTATGCCTTGAGCAATGAGGGGGCCGACACTTAACCTTTGCGCCTCGAGCAGCTAGGGGATCAGTGGCTAACCTCCATACCTCGAGCAACGAGGGGATCAGTGCCCGACCTCTGCACCTAGGGCAACAAGAGGAGTTGGCGCATTTCCAAGAGGGTCCTTTAGGGATCGAGTTTTGCCAACCTGTGTACCTCGGACACATTTTTATTTGTATCTCCTACGATGATATTTTTCTTCTCATGAGGGTCAAATTTTTTTAACCTGCGTACTTTGGACACATTTTCTCTTGTGTCTCCCATCATGATGACTTTTCTCTTATGGGAGTTAAGTTTTCTTGATCCACATATCACAGACATATTTTCCTTTATGCTTTCTACCATGGTGGGCTTCTCATAGAGATCGGGTTCTTTTGACCCATGCCCAGCCTTTGTGAGGGGGGTTAGAGCGCTTGACCTCTGCACCTCAAGCAGTAAGGGGGGTCAGGGCACCCGACCTCCACACCATTAGCTGCAAAGGGTTGGTGCGCTCCGCCTCACACCTTGGGCGACGAGAGGGGTTAGTGCTCGACCTTTGTGCCTCAGGCAGCGAGGGGGATCTACACCCGACCTCCCCGCCTTAGGCAATAAGGGGTTCGATGCTTGACCTCCGCACCTAAGCCAACAAAGGGGGTTGGCGCTTGACCTTGATACCTCGAGTATCTTGGGCATATTTCTGAAGGGCTCCTCCAAGGATCGAGTTTTGTCAAGTCATGTATCTCAAGCATATTTTTATTTGTGCCTCCCACTATAACAGACTTCTTCTAATGGAGTTTGATTTTCTCGACTCATGCACCTCAAGTATATTTTTTTTATGCCTCCTACTATGATGAGTTTTTTCTCATGGGTGTTAAGTTCTTTTGACTTATGCATCTTGAACACATTTTTTCTTATGTCTCCTATTGTGATAATTTTCTTCTTATGATGGTCAAGTTTCTTTTACTCACGTACCTCGAGTATATTTTTTTTTGATTCAAGTTATGCCTTAAGGTATTCACCCTCGTAGTGGCACATTGAGCATCTTTGACTTTCTAAGGGATACCTGTCTTCAATGTAAGAGGTGAGAGGTTGATCCCTATCGTATAAATCCCCTATAGCCTTGAGGGGGTGAGACACATTCTCATTTCAGACTCTGTGATCCCCTTTAGGAGCTTCTTCTTCTTAGCCTCAGTCTTCCTCTCCAAGATGAGTCGATCCTTGTGTCTCGACCTTCATATGCATTGACTCTTTTGTAACTCAATTCTAATGTACTTATTCTGTTTACGTAGATCAAGATGTCTTTTTATTCTCGCACAAAATTTTCTCAATCTCATGCCTATCGTATGGTCAAGGGATAAGTGTTTTGTCCTCAAACAACTCTAGGGCGAAGGAAGTTCCCACCTCCCCCTATCAGCATCATCGAGCTTAAAAAGAGTGTATCTTATTGATTTAGACAGCCTAATCAATTTGAATGTTTAGACATATTAACAATAATTAGAAATATGATAGTATAAACTTAAAAAACTATTGCTTTTCCAATCAGTTTGATTCAAATTGATTAACGGAGAACGAAAGAAGAATATCCTCCCAAAGAATCATTTATAATCTTCAAAACCAAATTATTGATGAATAATTCAGGCCAAACCAGTTCAAAATCGATTCGGTTTCATTTTTCGATTTGAATTTAACACCCCTAGAGATTATAATACCTTCAGAGAGCCTAAAAATTCTTCTGCAGCATTTGCTATCAGCAAGTAAATAAAGGGTCCATGAAGTGTGCTAGTGATCTCCATACATAGAACGTCGAATACAATTAAGAGTCGTCCACAAGAAGTTCTTATTTTGGTTATTTCCCGACAAACCTCCCTCTTTCCAATAAAACAAAAATAACTCAAATTCACTTTTCTCTTTTCTTTGTTTGTTTTTTTCTATCTCATTGAAACGATATATACAATTAGATCGATTTAAAATAAACTAATATTTAGATCAATCCAAAATAAAGATTAATAATATACATTTTATATTTAATAAAAATCACAAATATATTTATATTTATATTGAAACTTATCTTGGCGTCAAGGTTTGGCCCTGTAAACAGCTCGTGAGGAAACGTAGACCCACAAGAAAATATATCACTACGCAAAAATAACAAGCGAATGGAAAGAAGACATGAACCAGCAGTGTCCCAATACGTGAGTTCTCCTTTTCTTTTACATACCATACTGCATAATTTAGGACCAGTGTTAACTGCAATTACATATGGGTCTCAGTTTATACATATTCTATCCAACTTGTTCGTACTACTACAACATTAGAAGGAAGTAAAAAGACACCTTCGATCTCTGTCTCCTTGGATCACCCGTTCATCAGAGCCACAGCAGCCTCCTGCACCAGCGGGCAGGTGGCATGCACCGAGCGTTCGGCCTCCCTTTCGACCAGCTCCCGGCATGGTCCGACGCCTTCCCTTCCCTCCGCCATCTTCTTCACAAACGCCACGAACCGCCGCCAGTTCTCCGGCTGGAACAGCTCCGGCCCCATCCTCAGGTACGTAAAAGCCGCCATCTTCTCCTCCCCTCCTTCCGCCGTCGCTGTGTTCACTATCTGCTCGTGCGCCATCTCGTCGTATCTCGGGAGTGCGTTCTCGCCCGCTAACGCCACCCCGGCCTCCTTCGCGGCCGCGGTCACCTGCTTTACCAGCCCCTCCGGCCGGCAGAATGCCTCGCCCGGCTGTTCGCCGTCGCGCATCTCCACGCACGTGAAGTTGAACACTGCACCGTGCCGGCCCAGCATGCGCGCGATGGGGAGGTAGCCGTCGCGGAACCTGGTGTTATAGTACCCGGCGGTGAGCTCGGGGGCGTGGGAGCGGGTGCCGTAGTGCCAATGGATGCCAGCCACCTTGACGGAGATCTTGACACCGGTGGAGTCGAAGACGGAGGTGGCGGAGGAGAGGATGCGTTCACCGTGTTCGAGGAGCATCTGGGAGTACCACGAAAGGAAGAACTCGCCGTAGGGGCCGTTCCACCCGCCATCATGCCGGAAGAAAGTGGTGTCCTCGGGCCAGTTGTTGTAGCCACCTGCGTCCGTAGGGCCACCGTGGCCCCACTCCAGCTTCCCCGCTTCCAGTGCCGCTGCCTTCAAGCTACTCAGCATGTACTGCAACAACCAAAAGATCAGCATGACAATGTAAGATTAACCAATATAGGAGCAACAAAATGTTAGGCACAACGACACACCTTGTCGTAGCATTGGAATGCTCCAATTCCGGGAAACTTCCAAGTGCCTTTCAGCTCGGGATACGACGGGTACCTCAGCTCGCCGGCGGGACCCATCCCCACTTGAATCTCCTGCGACACCAAGACCAACGCTTTTGTTCGATACGCCATCACACTAAGTTAATGACAACACAGTACATGAGCTGCGAGAGCTTACGACGATGGTAGAGCCGAGCAGGTGGCGGAAGTGGTCGCGGAAGGCGCGCATGAAGTCGGCGTAGCACTGGATCGGGGTGCGGCCCTTGAGGACGGGGAGCGTGTCGCAGCCCAGCGAGACGTACTCGTAGTTCCGCCGGCCCCACTGATCCGTGTATGCCAAGTCCGGATCCGTATCCATCTCCTCCAGTACCCATTGCGGCAATGGTATCCTGTTCTCGCACCAACAATTAAGTAAGCGACTCTTTCCCCGTTCAGGTGGGGATTTCCCGTCTCGTTGGAGGCAGCTGTGGGGCCCTTGCAGGACCCACCAGCCATGCCAACCACTACAAGACGGGGTGCGTGCTAGGGCAGGCACACAAGGTCGTTTCTAACACATCGGTCAAACAAGAACCGTTAACGTTAACTACGAAAAGACACGAATGCCCTTCCTTTGGAATTCCCAAACCGCGATGGTGAGAAGATAACGGAAACGGCACGCCACCCATTGCGTCCCCGTTCAGAGCCCAAAAGGTCACGACGAAATATGAGGAACAGAAAGCTTAATTACAACCAATAAAGCAATATAACAGGAAAAACAGTTAAAAAAAGAACAGAAAGCTTATCACAACCGATCAAACAACATTAAAAAAAAAAGGTAAAAAAAGGATTTTTAGTACTACACTAAAAAAATTAGAAAAAGGAAAAAGAGGAAGAAATGAAAAATATGATCGAATGAAGGAATTGAACCAGATAAAAGAATATATTGGAAAAAGTATTATTACGTACGTGCAGGAGTCACCGACGTTGCCGCCGCATTGGTGGAAGGACATGACGGCCTGGACTTTGAGGCCGATACGACGGGCCATCTCCATGAGGTCGTCGTAGCCGCCCCACTCGTATTCTCCCGGCCGCTCCCGCTCCACCAATCCCCACCACACGTCCACCATCACCCCCTCAACCCCGGCGCTCTTCAGCGCCATCAGGCTCGCGTTCATCGCCTTCCTCCGGTTCAACCCTCCCCCCGGCCGCACCGTGTCCAGCGGCAGCATCACGTACACGGGCACCCCCTTCCCCTTCCCCGCCCCTCCCTCTCCGCCGCCCCCGAGGTACTCCCTAACCACCTTCTCGTCGGCCGTCGCCGGGTCCACGTCCGCCACCAGCGCCTGGCACGCCACCGACAGATCGGGTCTCGTTGCCGCCAGCGCCGGCGATCGGCACGGGCTCATCGGCGGGGACACCGAGTCGAGCTCCCCCTGCCCCGAAGCCCGATGGATCCGACACCGCAGGTTCGGCGCCCCCGTCGTCTGGGGCTTCCGCAGAGCCGCCGTGCTCACCGCCGCTGTCGATGACTGATCGCCCCCGGCGGCTGCTGCCGTCTCCGACACCACCGGCGTCCCACACAGCGTCCCGATCTGGTGAGACAAATGAAGCGCCATTCGATTGCAATCCCCCTTTTCTTCTTCTTATTCTCTCTCTCGAATCAAAACGATTTCGAATCGGATTCACGATGGTGAACGATGCAGGTAAGGCGGCGGAAGGCGCTCGGCTTTATAAAAGGAGAGGGGAGTCGGTTGCGCCACGCGTCGAGCGTGGGGCGGCGGGGGGACCTGCGGCTACGATGGCTCACTGCTCGGTTTCGAGAATGGGCGGTCGGATCTTGTCCGAGCGTGAGCGTATCCCGTGTTCGGATGGCTTCTTCACGCGCCGACCAATAGCATCACTCCACGTAAAGATTTCGAAAAGGATACGCGTTGACAGGACGGTAAGCACCGTCCACAGAACGAGTTCACTCACGCGGCGCCGACACGCGACTGGCGTAGATCGTTCGTCACGACTCGGATCCCGTGAGGCCGACGCATATAGCGAGAGAAGCGTGAAAGTGGTGACGGTGATGGGGAATAGTTGATATCAGCAGTCCAGATTGATCTCCCACGGTCCCGTATGAGACTTGGAAGCTGACCCAAGAAGAGACGCATGTGAGGAAGATAGATAAGGGTTCAGCTTCGGCCACTTGGATGACGAGAGATTTCGAAATCATGTGATCGATTACTTCGTTGATTCACTGATTTGTTTTGATCCCGAAGGTTCATGAATAATGGTGACCAATCGAACATAATACATTTGTTGTGGTTTGGAGTAATGTGGTTAATTAAATGGCAAGAGTGACATTCGGATGTAAGTTGCAACAATGCATGCATTAATTAGCGGAACGAGCAAGTAAACCTTTGTTTTAATGCCACGTCACTCTTCGTAGAACCATCAGATCTATATTATCATGTCTATGTTCTTTCTTACCATCATAGCATCAGGTCCATGTTATTATGACATAACTCTTCATAGATGAAGTCGGTTGCATGTTATTATGACATAACTCTTCATAAATTGGCGATAAATAAAACAACAAATCTTGTACTTTCTAGCTTTTCCAATTTATAGGCTGCCAAAGGAAATGTTTGGGCAAGCCATCCCATTATTAGGGCTAAAAGCGCAATTTCCTCAGATTAGACACTAAGGGGCTTATGGCCACTTGCAAAAATCAGAATTTAGCATTGTCTGAATGTGACAAATCACTCAGATCACAATAAATTGAAGATCATTTTGAACTACTACCAAGCATTTCCTGGTATAATTTTGTCCGCTGGGGATCCAAACATGCTGCAGAAAGCTCACTAAATAGAAAGATATAGAACTGAAAACGAGTAAAGAGTGTAGCTAAAACAATTTTGAAGTAATCCAAACATTCTGCAGAAAGCTCATTAAGGAATGACTCCTTAATGACAACAAAGGAGTGTAGCCAGAAAAAACTAACTTTATTTTTTTTAGTTGCTACCAATCAAGTTCAGTATTTCATTTGCTACAATTTGCAAAATATGAAATTTGGATTCTCTTCAAAATAAATTTTAAGTAAAAAATGGTATATTAGATATTTCATTTTTCAAGCTGGAAATGATAGCTTTCCTTAAACAACCATAGCAGCAAACATCTATGTATGTATTTTGTCAAATTGGTACAAAGAATTTACCAGGTATTTGAAGGTTGTCAGCAGTACAAATGTGCTTGCCACGGCTGAAAATGTACTCTTTTATGGTAGATCAACATCCTGAAAAATGAATGTGATGTCACAATGATCCCCTTGAGGCAACTCAAGGCTCAAATCAGTACTTGGAGCCCTACTATCTTCAGTAACAGGCAAAATGAGTCCCTGCCACCTTTCATCTTGCCTTTCTTATGCAACACACCAGCAAAGAACCTTGGCCCTCTCGCTTGGAAGCCCTGCTGATGTCCGGCAACTGAACCAGAGCAGCTAGTGCAAAAGCTGATTTGGGTCTTGTTGGCCTCTTCGTCTGCTGCTTGGCATAGCCTGGCTTAGCAGCCCAGCTTGTGCTGTTCGTCATGGATGAAGGAAACCACTTGTCTCTTGCCTCTCTTTCCTTGCATACAAAACTAGCCTAACTTACTTGCTTTTATACCAAATACCAATAATCAAATTCAATATTAATAATCAAGGATCATACTATATCAGATGAGACTTATGTCTGTCACTCTCGAATTTTCCCCCTCCTCTACAGAAGTCATCTTTATAAATCCAGTAAAATATTCTTTATGCATCATCTAGTTTTTGTTACTTCACCATTATCTGGCAAATGCTGTGGGGAGACAGGTGATCACGCTTCCATCAATCCAGCTAACTCATCCAAGAGCTCATAAATCTGCTCAGCCTCAGGGTGGACCGTATCGCCCGAAGAGAACTGGTGAACCTTCTTTTCTACCTCGATCCAACTACACCCTGGCAACTTCTTTCCTCCCAATTCCTTCAACATCTTTCTGACCTTCCCTACATCTTCCCACTTGCCACATTCACTATATAAGTTTGCTAGCATGACTCCATAGTCAGCACTGTTAGGTTCAATCTCAAGCAACTTCTTTGCTGACAATTCAGCCAATTCTCTAATGCCATGGATCCTGCAACCATTGAGCAAAGAACCCCACACAACTTCATCAGGCTCGATTCTCATGTCCCTCACAATATCCATTGCTTCATCAAATCTACCTGCCCGGCTAAGGAGGTCAATGATACAGCCATAATGCTCGATTTCGGGATCAATTTTATAGTCCTGAAACATGGATTTGAAATAACTAAGCCCTTCATCCACCAACCCTCCATGAGTGCATGCATTTAGAAGACCCACAAAAGTGACCTCATCAGGTTCAGGGCCAGTGAGTTCCATCTTTTTGAAGGTTGTGATGGCCAGACCACTGTGTCCTTGGAGAGCCAAGCAATTGATCATAGAATTCCAGGACATAAGGTTTTTGTCGGTCAATGCCGAGAATATCCAACTTGCCTTCTTCACGCCACCACATTTTCCATACATATCGATTAGTCCATTCACGACAAAGGGACTATATTCCATGTGGTTCTTGTAGACATAACCATGGACCGATCTCCCAAGCCGGAGCGTACCAAGGTGTCCGCAAGCAGAGAGCACGCATGTCACAGTCGTCTGATTCGGCCGTGCACCCTCCAGGACCATCCTACAGAAGAAAGAGACTGCCTCCGAGAAGAGACCATTCTGGGTGCACCCGGAGATAACTGCATTCCACGATGGAACATCCCTCTCGGGCATTTCCCCGAACAAGACAATGGCCTTCCCGATCTGCCCGACCCGCGTGTATCCAGACAGCAGAGCTGTCCAGGAAACCACATTCCTCTGAGGCATTCCATCGAACAGAGCACGGGCGGCGGCCATGTCGGAAAACCTAGAGTAAGCATCGAGAAGCGAGGTTTGCACCACGCCATACCCATCGAATCCGGTCTTGGCGACGCGGGAGTGAACGGACTCAACCAGCCGGAGATCAGCGCGGTCGGAGCAGGCCTTGAGGACGCAGGGATAGATGAACTCGTTGGGGCCGGGTCGGGCTCGGCGGAGCATGAGGGCAAAGAGGCGGAGGGCGGCGTGGGAGTCGGGGCGGGAGGCGTAGGCGGTGATCATGGCGGTGTAGAGGAAGACGTTGGGGGAGGCGAGGCTGTCGAAGATGAGGCGGGCGTAGGTGAGGTCGGCGAGGGCGATGGCGGAGAAGCGGACGAGCTTGAAGGCGTAGAGCTGGGTCTGGCCATGGCCCAGGGCGAGGAGGAAGGCCTGGAGCTGCTTGAGGTGGCTCAGCGTGGTGCATTTGCCCAGTAGGAAGACGACTCGCTCGTTGAGGGTGAGCGTCGGCTGAGGGGTCGAAGCGCACCACATCGTCACTCGTGTTTGTTCCTTGAAACCAACCTTTCTATTCCCTTAATAAGTCGTTATAAATAACCGTCGTAACGGATTTTTTCAAACAATACTCGTTGATAGAGAATAAAACGAATCATTCCATAAGTCTACACATCAACACCTCAGTGGCTAATAGTGCCATGTAGTTATATAACCGTCGTAACGGATTTTTTCAAACAATACTGGTTGATAGAGAATAAAACGAATCATTACAAAGTCTACACATCAACACCTCCACCTCAGTGGCTAATAGTGCCATGTAACTATAAAGGAGGTCGTTATGCCACTCGATAGGTAGTTGTTGAGCCACCTCAGTAGGATGTCTATGTCATCTTTGCTGCTGTCATCTTAGTAGACGGTTACGTCACGTTCGTAAATATCTTAATCACTTGAATTGTCAATAATAAATATTTTTTCATTTGTTTTATCTTATACTTATATATTTTCTCTATATCTCAAATTGATTTAGATAACAGAGAGACTAGATCGGACTTCTATTGATTTTGATCTTTTGTAAGATTATATCGAGAGATCGGGAAGTATTCAGGGATCAGAATACTTGAGTAGCTATCAGTTAGTAGTTAGTATGAGACTCATGGAAGCATCAACTGTCATCATTCCTGGTTCCACCTTCTTCTACTGCGGTCTAGGTTAAGTCATGACAGGAAGTCAACTAGAATCGACGACTTTAGGAACAGTCAAATGGACAGAGAGACGTCGTTGTTCTAAGCGTTGAGAAACGCATGCATTGATGACTTCCGAAGGAGTCAACTTGAATCAATGCACATACACTACATGTAGTTTTCAGCCCTCTACCAGCCAACGAATTGCAATGCGGCAATTTATACAGTGAATAGTGAACAAGTTGGCCAAACAATAAATTATATGTGCATATATAATATTGCTCAACAACTAGGATTAAGTTTTAGCTCAAATTTGATGATGGATGATTGCTACAAAACCCATCGGATCGGAAAAGAAAAAAAAATAGATCCTCAATGAAATCATTTACATCTAAAAAAGATTGAAGTCAGGGTTTGCAGTATCGAACTATATCGTGGGCGGTACGTATCAGTTCGATAGGCTATTGATACGTGGATAATGCGGCAATTTATACAGTGAATAGTGAACAAGTTGGCCAAACAATAAATTATATGTGCATATATAATATTGCTCAACAACTAGGATTAAGTTTTAGCTCAAATTTGATGATGAATGATTGCTACAAAACCCATCGGATCGGAAAAAAAAAAAAGATCCTCAATGAAATCATTTACATCTAAAAAAGATTGAAGTAACCTCAAAATTGTTTTAACTTTTTTTAGAACGTTTAATTATTTTTCATTGTAAATATGAAAGACAAGAAAATCATATTATGTTTGTCACTCTCCCATCCTCTCAAAGCATTTGTTATTTTATAATTCGTCCCGATTGTTCTCTCAATTAATTTCATTAATCAACTATATTTTTTGTATTTTTAAAATAGTACGGTATGTACCGGTTTCGACTATAGCAGTGCACTGTAGCACTATAATACTGTAGTAGTACTACAGTGCTCTGTACACCTAGGTATACCGCTCAGTATATCCGTACCGTATCGTATCGAGCTCAGGTCGAAACACTGGTACGATATGGTATTACCAACCTTGATTAAAGTAACCTCAAAATTGTTTTAACTTGTTTTTGAACATTTAATTATTTTTTATTATAAATATGAAAAATAAGAAAATCATATTATGTTTGTCACTCTCCCATCCTCTCAAAGCATTTGTTATTTTATAATTCATCCCGATTGTTCTCTCAATTAATTTCATTAATCAATTATGTTTTTGTATTTATTAAATAGTATAATTTTATATTCTATTCTTAATTAAACTTATGATTTGACATATCGACTATACAATAATCTAATGATCTAAGACTTCATCAAGTTGATATCTAATCATGGTACAATAATAACCAAGTTGTATGCACACAATGCTGGTTTATAATTTTGTGACTAAAACTTTGGAAATGATCGATAAAACATCACAAAACTATATCAATATGGCTAAAGATATTGAAAACCTCATGAATAAAACAATGGCCAAGTTATTCATCCAACATCGTCGCTCGGATGGCGATCAAAAAGGATAAGAAAAATTCATATTAACATAGTAAAAGATGTTCATGATATACTGATAAATTTGATTTAGTTAGAGTAAAGAAATCTTCAAGTGAGATTAAGAAGATATGAGACGTTCGATCAAAGTCAATTTACATGAACGAGATCAGATGAGATTGTTCTTAACGTGAAAGTATAGAATAAGTAGTAACTAATCTTGATTATTATGATCTAATGGATTTTATAATCGGTTTAATTAGAAGAAACATTCTACCATATAAACCGAATCTTCTTTTAATATTTTATGTTAAATCAATATCTATATGACTCAATCGTTGACTATATCCCCGACCACCACCACCTCAGTCAGATCAGATTGCTACATCTCTAGTCCTTGAAGAGCACTTATAGTGACGTTCAACCATATACTTCTAAAGTGGCATTGTCATATAACCTAAGCCTAAATAAGAGACTCGAATCTTATCCATGACTTGGACAAAGTCTGTACTCTTTACGTGCAATTACAATTATTGTTCTGAATCATATATTTTGGGAACATTACACTATTTCCCACATAATTTGAGAGATGACAAGATTCCCTCGTCTTTGCTTTTATTTGTTATCTTCGTCCCCGCTTTGAGTTTAAAGAACAAACGCCCACCAAACGACGTGACGTGACGTAATTAATCCTTTTCAACGCCACTTAAAAGCCAAATGCAATGAGTTTGACTCTTGCAGACATTATTGCATGCTATGGATTTTGCCAAACAGTTGGATCCATGTCTGAGTATCTCTCTCTCTCTCTCTCTCTCTAGTCTCAAGTTTCTATATAACCCACTACCGTGCACCTTGGAACCTCTCACTCCAAAGAAACCAAGGTCTACGAAAGCTTAGCTCAAGAGCGACAATGGCATGGAGCTGGTCACTGAGCTTCCTCTTCTCTGCTGCTGGCCTCCTACTCTTCTCCTCCTACATATACCGAAGCCGGAAGAACCAGCTTCCGGTGGACTGGCCCGTCGTCGGCATGCTTCCTGGTTTATTATCCCGCATCCATGGTGTCCATGAATATGGAGTAGAAATCCTCACCGCGTCCGACTGGACCTTCATGTTCAAAGGCCCATGGTTCCTGGGCATGGACATGTTGGTGACGTGCGATCCGGCCAACGTGAACCATGCTTTCGTTACCAAGTGCTCCAACTATCCCAAGGGGAAGGAGTTCACGGAGATCTTCGACATGTTTGGCAACAGCTTGATCAACACCGACGGTGAGGAATGGAAGATGCAGCGGAGGATGACGCATAGCCTGATGAGCAATCAGAACTTCCGCTACTACGAGCTCAACACTGTCCGAGACAAGGTGGAGGAGGCGCTTCTCCCTCTTCTGCGTGGCGTGGCCGAGACAGGCAACGCAGTGGACCTTCAGGACGTGTTCCTGAGGCTAACCTTCGATGTCTCTTGCTCGTTGATTCTCGGCGTCGATCCAGGATGCCTCGCCGAAGGCTTCCCGGTGGTGCCGTTTGCCAAGGCCTTGGACGACGCCCTGGAGGTGATATTTTTCCGGCACACGGTTCCGATGAGTGTTTGGAAGGCGATGAGGTGGCTGGGAGTGGGTAAAGAGAGGAAGATGGCCGTGGCGCAGAAGGTGATGAACCATTTCGCGGCAAGCACGATCGCGAAGAGGAAGGAGAAGATCAACGGGGAGAGAAGCCACAAGGATGGCGGACACGAAGAGGGAGAAGCAGCAGGCGACATGTTGACCGTTTACATGCATCAACCCAACGGGAAGAACAGGCTCGAATTCGACAAGTTCATCGAGGACAACGCCATCGACCTACTGCTCGCCGGGAGAGACACCACCGCGGCCGGTCTCACCTGGTTCTTCTGGCTCCTCACCTTGCACCCGGAGGCGGAGCAGAAGATTCTCGAGGAACTGAAAGCAAACTGGCCAAGAACAGACCTACACCCCAACGCGCCGTTCGATCGAGACGGGCTGGGGAAGCTCGTCTACTTGCATGCAGCCCTGTGCGAAAGCCTGAGGCTGTACCCGCCCGGCGCCATCCAGCACAAAGGAGTTGCGGAGCCCGACACGCTGCCAAGCGGCGAGAAGGTGCGGCCCGGGACGAAGCTACTGTTTCACCTCTACTCCATGGCGAGAATGGAGGGGATATGGGGGAAGGACTGCGCGGAGTTCAAGCCCGAGAGATGGATCACGGAGACTGGAGAGCTCAGGCACGAGCCGGCGCACAAGTTCTTCGCCTTCAACTGCGGGCCGAGGATCTGCCTGGGGAAGGACATGGCTTTCACCATCATGAAGACCGTCGCCGTCGCCATGCTTCGTAGCTTTCGCTTTGAGGTGGTGAAGGGGCATGTGGTGGAACCCAGGCTCTCCATAGTCCTTCACATGAAGAACGGCCTGATGATGAAGGTGAGGAAGAGAGAGAGGAGCTGGTGAGAAGAGTGCGTGCATGGGGAGATCTTGATGTTTGTGTTCTGTGTTGGGTCGTTAAGGTGGAGTTGGCAAGTAGAGTATGGTTTAGTTTGGAGTCCAAGATATGTAATGCTGTGTAAGTTGTTTGGGTCTGGAGTTTCCCTTTCTGCAAGAATATTAGCAATATAAAGGAGTGTTTGAACCATCAGTATAACTTTATAAACAAGAGTATTAGATTTGGATTGATGTTCTTCCAAAACCGTTGTGAAATAATACAAACAGATATTATGATATTGATGTTCCGACTGATGTCATGGTGGTGGTGGAACTGGTGACAGTGAAGAGTAAGGGAAATAAACAGATACGAGAAGGCTAATGCGCACTGGTACAGAAACCAAATCAACAAATATCATGAACAAAGTGCCAAAATTTTCACTAAACAAACCTCAAATCAAAAATTTCTGATCAGACTTGGCGATCAATGCGAAAAGTTGCACGGTACAACTTCCGTTAGACTTTGATCTCTGAGCTCCAAACAGAAAGTGCAGCTCAAACTCCATGATGCTACCGAGACACCTTGCTTTTATAGAGTTTAATGTCCATCTCATTTCCTCCGCGAATACTTAATCTGCAGCCGTTTGCTTCAAGGATGAATTCAAATATGAAGTGGCAAAGTAAACAGTACATGTAATCTTTAGGGTAAGATATTAATTGATCAAGTACTCGCCAATAACATAAGCTAGTTGATACCCTCTCTCGCCTTTTTTCTATCTTTTCTCTGTTTCTCACGCTGACCTGGTGCATAAGAAGCAGATCTTATAATCAAACAAATAGTGCACCAATAAAAGCTAGAAGCTAGAGCAAGAGAGAGTGTAACATACGCCTTTTTTCATCCCTCTTTTTACGCTTCCAGGTTTCAGCCTGCCTTTGTGTTTCTCTCTTTTTGTCTACATTAACACAAACCTGGCAAGAGTGTTAAAAATGGCAGGTTGTTAAAAAGACTGAGAATAAAGCACCAAGGAAAGACTGTTGGAACAGATCTCCCAACCCATGATGAGTTGGGCAACTTGAAAGCTCTCTATCAAATTCTCAAGAACTATAATAAATATATCAAATGAATCATCATGAAATTCAGTAATGATGAACTAAGTAGTCAAGGTGACTATTACTAGTTCAACAAAGCACAAGTTCTCACTTGTGAAAACATTCTTGAATGCGTACCAACAAAAAGCAAATGATGAGGAGAAATATTGTCCCTTTTAATGTTAAAACAATTCAGATGATTTGCCGTTAACCATGACCTCAACTGACAGCAATAACTAAAAAACTATTACCTCATATAAATCAGAAACAAAGAAACGATACAGAAGGATGGAGATGCAAATAATAGTTCTAGAGAAACCAAAGCTTCTGCAATCCAAGACATTTTCAACAGAAAAGCCAGAATTTTTGTGATCCAACACCTTTATGATTGGTTCATATGAAGCATTCACTCGGTTTGCACGATTACTAACACAAAGCAAAATATGCCACAGACAGAAAGTTGGTAATTGGAGTAGAACTTCATGTTCTGAGATTCATCTAGATTCTAAAAAACTATCCAAATTCCTTTAATTAGCCTGACATGGATCCACGAAAATCACATACGTTAATAATATGATCAGCATCAAAGAATTTCGATGAAGTATAGTGAAGTGGTGCGTGTAATGTTCTCACATCAGAATTCCAGTAAATATTAAATATCAAGCTGCATCAATGATGCAAGATAATTTGCATTGCAAATGAGTAGGCACTAAAAAAGTCACTTCAGAAAAGAGTTACAACAATGTCAGAAAAGGTGTTCAAGTAAAACAAAAAAAAAACCAATTTATAATTTACATCACCATACCTCATGACCAGAACTGCGAAGAGCCTGAAGTGGTTCAACAAAAGCCTGACCAATAACCACAAAACCAGCCCTCTTACTAGAGTTTTTAGCATCAACAGTGTTCATCTTCGATAACTGTTCAAGTTGCTGCTGAAGGAGAGGAGAAACACCGGCCTGATGAAATCCAAATACAATAACTATGAAGCACACTGGTTGAATAAGAGATTAGGAATCCAAGATTTCTACTGATAAAAACCACAAATGCTACTAGAAAAGACGATCTCCGAGGAAGAAAGTTAACATGCTTTTATTCGGCACATATTAAATTTGGAATTTAATAATTCCGAAAACAATAACATACTTCACTAAAACATCTAGAATTTTTGCAAACATCTAAAATATTGGATATTTATATTATATATATATACTGTACACATGCATAAACCCTCACAAATTGCATTTTCTAAAGTGCAAAAAGATAAATTTGGATTTAGGAATTCCAATGCTGTTAATATCCATTCAATTTTGCATCTAACTTGCTCCAAAGGGACTGCAAGCAGAACCACACAGTACATAACATTATGCAGGGACTGTATCACGCTCCATAAACTTTTAGCACAATTAGAAGAATTCAATAATGCAATTCAATACATTGAAAAGAAGATGGCAATAATTGGCATCACACCTAAGTAGCATTTTGCAAATAATCCAAAAAAGGAAATCATTGACCCCAGATAGTCTGCAACTGACTAAAGATCATGAAACAACCATAAAAATACAGAACATATTTTAGTATGGAACATGAAATTTAAGAAGACCAAATTTTACTTTAAAAAATTTTCATGCTACTTCCATGACATTTTGCAGGGATGACAAGTGAGTCCAAGTAAAACTGTCAAAGTTGAAAAGCTGAAGATCAAATATCAGCAAATTCATCTAGCACAAAAAATAATGATAAACAGTTGGACAAATATCAGCTGAAGATCAAACCCATGCATGCCCATCTCTACTTTAGTGTTCCAGTTGGACAATAATGATAAACAGTTGATCCCATCTATACAACAGCTAACCTGGAACAAGGTACAAACTGCCCAAAGCCAATAGACTTCACTGCAATTACAAGATAAACACTCTAAGAGCTCTGTCTAGTTGGGCTATAACTTAACCTTTTGTGATGGCATAAAGATGAAATTACCCCACACATCATATGATATATTTCCTCTCCTCTAGGGGAATTTAAGGATGAAAGGACTCCAAGCTGAGAATGATGCAAGCCACTGTGACGAGCGTCCAACTCACTAGAGCTTACTAGGTGTAATGCATGCTCTCTATGTTGAGATGTCTTACACAGAAATACAGTATCAACTGCCAAGAAATCCATTATTGGTTCTACAAAAAAGCTCCAGCGTTCTTCTGAAGGTTTAAGCCTTAGTACAAGGGTAAAACAGCTTCCTAAGCAATGAGAGTTTGAATAATAGAGGCAACCTATTTGGCTGCATAGGTTGCCTTTTGTGCTCAATCGTCTTAGAAATGATGTGACACATCATCAACAGGCCAGAGCCGCAAATTAGCTACACTTTGGAGCATTTGACGTACTCGGTGACAATGTGCATTAAATGCATGGACTTAAGCCAAGTTGACCAGAGGTTATGCACAAGGCAAATAGCAGCCAAGATGAACAAGTTCAGCATCATTAGCTCACAATCATTTAAAAACAAGTCCAATACGCAGGGTATTGTGGTCTTAGCAAATAGCAGCCAAGATGAACAAGTTCAGCATCATTAGCTCACAATCATTTAAAAACAAGTCCAATACGCAGGGTATTGTGGTCTTAGCAAATAGCAGCCAAGATGAACAAGTTCAGCATCATTAGCTCACAATCATTTAAAAACAAGTCCAATACGCAGGGTGTTGTGGTCTTAGCAAAGTTGGTAAATGGTGTTGCTAATTTAATAACAGAAAAATATGACACCATACCAGTGACTAGCCCAACCACAAACTCTGCTCACATAGCTTATATTCATACTCCATCGAAAGCTTTGTTACTTCATTGAAAGTTTAATGACATATTCCACTTAATCAAATAATTTATTAGGTTAGTCAAGGAAGTTATACTTTTTAGCTGAGTCAAGTTATTTAAGTTGTTGCTTGAAAAACTTAGTATATAAGGTTTTGTAGCACTAAAGAAAAAGTA
Organism: Musa itinerans; assembly: GCA_001649415.1. NCBI lineage: Eukaryota > Viridiplantae > Streptophyta > Magnoliopsida > Zingiberales > Musaceae > Musa > Musa itinerans. The sequence continues at coordinate 349,663 of LVTN01000123.1, read as the reverse complement.
ACTGTACTGCTTACGAACAGAAAAACCCATTCGTAGCAAAAATATTCAAAAAACACCATATGATAGAAATCTAGAACTAGTAGTCCAAGGAAAATTCAGGATGCAATGAATTCTTACACAAATAATGTATTTACAAATAAATATATCCAAGAAAACAAATAGGAAACTTACACCAGCCAGAAAGCGATGTGAGAATGTTTTTGGTTGGAATGGTTGTTTTAAGTGGTCATTCAACTCCTGCACACACACACACAACCCAAAAGATGAAAATTCAGCATGACTTTCAGATGAAGATGGCAAAAAAAAACAACAATTAAGTCAAATAGCTATAGACACATGTTTGTTGTTTAAACATGCAACCAAAATTATTATCGCCAACTAACAGAAACTATTAGAAAATACCTGCTGCAGCTTCTTTAATTGAAGGGAACTAATTTTCTTCTGCTTATATCCTTTTACTACATCTTCTTCACTGGCACTCTCCTCCACTTCCAAGTCCAAAGATTCAGCATTTCGCATTAACCAACTCTTATTGACAGTTTCCTGAATATGAAGCCAAATGATGATGAAACCCAAAGACAACTCAAACATCAATGCTAAACATTACATGAATTTGTTTCATCATTCCAAAAATAATGACAAAATAAAAAGATTCATGAGATGGGTTAAAATTTAATTCCAATACCATTGACGAACCCTGCAAACCTATACATGCATACAAGACTAAAAGATCAAAAATTATTTGACGTTTGGATATATTGTGATACAGGCATATAGTAATCAGTCAGACTGGTACAGCATGCTTGATATCCATAGCACATGGTTAAGGATAGATTGCAGCTCAACGAAATTCAATCAGAAAAGTCATCTATCATGTCATCAATCAGAACTGCCTAGATTGGTGGCAGGTAGAAGATCCAGGCAGTCGACAGACACAACAATAACAATAACAATAACAAGCATTAATTTCCCAACTAGTTGGGTCACCTATTTGGATCCTTTTTGCTACCAAGCTATGCACACAGTATGTTCAGTTAAAACAAGAACAATAGGATTTTTATATATAGTTTCTATTAAAGCCTTAGTCTCCCTCTCTCTCATTCTACATAAGTAATATTAATTATGTCATCTAATTACAACATGTATACGTCTCCTTAAAACATACATATATCATCTTAAATGATTCTTCCTTATTTTATTCTCAATTGAAGTTATGCCTAAATGCTCACAAATAAAAATATTTTTCCATTTCTAGTAACCCACACATCTGCCTCAATAATTCCATCTCAGTGATGAGCCTTTTGTATATTTTGGTTTCTAACAACCAAGACTCAAATCCATAAAGTGACTTACCTAGTAACTGTTTTATAATTTTTTAAAAAAATTAAAGAACATCAGATGGTCATACAAAACTCAATGCCTTTCTCCATTGTAACCATCTAACTTTTATATTGTGAATAACATCATCATCAATTCCCATTGTTCAATAATCGATCCAAGATACCCAGAATATTTACCTACTAAAAGTATTTGGCAAGTAATCTTAAATACATTATCAATTCTTCTGTTAGCATTATTGAAATTATATCTAATACATTCTGTTTTATATGCATAATTTAAAACTTTTGTTTCTAAGATTTATAGCCATAACTCATGTTTAGAATTCATTCCATTGAAACCATCATCAGTTGAAACAATATCATCAATAAATTGCAAGCACCAAGGGGGTTTATCCGGTATATGAAAATCCATCCATTAAGAATGTGAACAGAACACAACATTTGTCTAGTGGTGGTGTATGATACCTACTTACAAAGGGTTTGAGACTTTATTCGATAATTTAAAAAAAAAATTAACTATGCAGCTGGTAGATTTTCATGGTTGATAGCGAGGTCTTAGGTTCAAATCCGTTCTTCACCGTTTACCCTTTTCCAGACAAAAAAAAAAGTGAACCTAAAAGTTGATCCTTGAAGTAATCATATACTATCAGGTATGCATATTCCCTAAAATTCTAATAATAATGGGTATACTATCATACATATCATTTATATCATTGATCTAATTAGTGGCCACATCTTTCTTTTCTATAATCCACTATAATAAATCACTAACTAATCTATAATAGACTTTTTCTAAGTCAATAAAAACTATATGCAATCTTCTCGATATAAAACCAAAATGATTCTCAAAAGTACTCATTCTGCATCTTATTCCACCTTCAATCACTTTCCCAATGTTTTCTAGTGTGATTAATTATCTTTAACATATATAATAAGAACAGCTTTAGACATCTTCCTTATCCTTATAAATTGATACTAGAAAACTCTTCTTCCATTCATGGGACATCTTTCTAATTCTCAAAATTTTATTAATCAAATTAATCAACCAAATTATTCATCAAACTCTTGAACTTTTCCGAACTTCAACAGGAATACTATCAAATCCCACTCTCATGTCTGTTTTTCATCTTTTTAAATTCTTCTTTTACTTTATGTACTCTAGTTTTATAAACAAATTTATATTGTTTAATATTTCACTATTGTCCATCTAAAAATAAGTTACCAATAGAATGTCCATTAAATAAATAGTTTACAAAGTTTCTTAATCATTCCACAAGTATCTTTTGATCTTCAACCTTTGTGTACCTAAATCCATAATATTTCTTTCTTTAGCTTTAGCAATCCAAACATATCCTTCCCCATCCCAATCCGAAAAATAAACTTCCCCCCTCCTTAGTGTTTAATTATTATAAAAATTATTTATTGTGACTTGTCATACTTATCACTTCTTATCTATTTTTTAGCTACTATGTATCTTTTAAAATTTTCCTCACTGCAAATTGTCAATTTTTAGAACAAGATCTTTTAGTAGTAATGCTCATTTAACATCAACAAACACTAGTAGGTAAAAGATAAAAACTACATATCAATTAACAATATTTTGTATTGGACTTAGCAAAGCTTTTACAAACAGGTAATGTCTGATCACCCCATTATTAAACCTCACTGATTTTGATAACTGACCAACCTTTTTGCATCATATCTTCCTCTATGCAGTTGTTAACCTACGGATGATAATTTGACTAGAAGAGATGCCATATTCAGTGCATAAGTTCTTTTTTCTTTAAATTTCAAATACAAAGCAGTAAATCATAGTTCTGAATTGAGCAACTATCATATCCAAATCAATTAAAATAAGACTGAAATGCATGGACTAACCATAATTAAAAGTTTGGTACCCACCCATGTTGGTTACTAACTGGACCCCACTGATACAGATCTGGTACATATTGGCATGCTGAACACATTCAACAATGGCAATGCTGACCCGCAACTCGCGGTACGTTGGCATACCAATTAGCACTGAGAAGAGGGTTGGAGGAGGAAGAGGAAGAACGGTGAAAGTGCAGGATCAGGAGAGGACTAGACGGAGGAGAAGATGAGGTAAAGGTGAGGTGCAGAAGAGGACGGAGACTAGGTAGAGGAAGAGGAAGCAAAGGAGGATAACAGGTACCAGGGCAGGCCAACAGTGACGGACAGCGAGAGGCACGAGGCGCTGGGCTCAAGACTCCTTCGACTAGGCCTCAAACATCTGTAGGGTTAATACAGGTTGTAGGCAAAGATAAACTAATGAAAACCCTGATCTGGACTTGAACCACCCAAGATGGGCTAGTCCATATCCTGGTTCTCCATCGGACCGGTATTTACAACCCAGTTCATACCAGTATGGACAATTTCACAAACCATCGAGCTCACAAATAGCAAGAACTAAAAGATATGAAATAGATCGACTATGCATATTAGAACCAATACATAAAAAAAGAAGTCTCATGTGACAATTAACCAAAAGACAGTAAAATCATATTCTTTTAAAGTAGAGTAGATCTACAAAAAAATAAAAGAAATGACAATGGAACTTGTTCAGATATTTAGTAGATGGAATATTTTATTATTTACAACTAAACTTTTCTCCAGTAGTATATTATGGTTTTGTTGCCAAGTAGCCCAAAGTTATATCCTAGCTTTAAGAACCTTATAAAAATTTCCTAAAGACCACACAAATAAGCATATATAAGTTTTGGTACCTGAGAATTTTTCCGCAAAATCTTGTCAATTTGACGGGCAAGAGATAACCGCTTCAATATTTCAGGCATATAAGAATCATCTACAGGAAATTGTCGAAGGCTTTCCTGGAAACAGACAAAAAGTGATTAGGTGCTTTGATATTAAGCTACTGATGCAATCAGACAGAACGAAAACAAAGTATCATAAACAAGCATAAATATTCTATTGTATATTGTAAGTTGCTATAATAAATAGTGTCTTACATATAAAACTAGTCCCCGAGCTATCCACAAATGTCTTGACTGTAGTTATTGGGCTCAACTATTAGTCAATTTACAGTACAGAGTACATGATCTTGTGCCCTAAATGAGGGTTGTTACGACTAAATTACCTGCAAATGAGGGCAATTGCTAAAATTAGGCTTAAGCTTGAGAGACCACATAATCGTATCTTCAAGTTGAAATTGGTTCAGGCGCTCTAAATTACCAGGGTATGAAAATTTGAGAACCTCAATTTGACGATTATAGCATTAGTACTTTCACAATGTTATAAAATTATTACCCGCATTAACTAGATCGTGATGCACTTATAAGTATTATGGTTTGTTCCATCCCTCTAAAAGCAGAACTAGGACACAGCAAGCTGCAACTTAAAAATATATGTATCACATAGAAACTAAAGATATCACCTTAGACAATGACTTGCACAAGGCAAAAAATTTTGTTTTATCACTAGGTGATATCATTGCAATACAGCAGCCATCTGCAGAAGCACGTGCTGTTCTTCCACTTCTGTGAATATAAACCTAAAACAATAACAATAACAAGCTCGATTTAGGAATGTTATAGTTATGTTTAACAAGGAACATAACCTAGGACATACCTCTGCAGAGTGTGGCAATTGAAAATGAACAACAGTTCGGATGTCAGGAATATCAAGGCCACGTGCAGCAACATCAGTAGCAATTAAAACACTATGCTCGTTTCCACGAAAACGATCAATTGCCTGATTAAGCAGCAGTGTACATATAATATGGTCAGATAACAATCAATACTAAGTGAAAACATCATGAACAGTAAAACCAACATTTGCATATTCCATCAGCAAATCAGAGTTCCATCCTTAAAACCAAGAATCTGGACTGTCATCTTAATACAGGTTCCACACATTATTCGTCCCAACCCTATGAACATGGCAAACTAAAATAATATTTAGCTATAATGGCAGGCCTACAAAACCCAACAAGTATATTCCAAATATAGGAGCACTTTGGACAAGGACTGTGAAGTCAATTTCGACTGTTATGCAAACTAGTGAGGTATCTAACTATAATAGACAAGCAGATCATATATTCCATTCTTAAAAGTAGTCGGTACCTTCAAACGGGCTCTTTGTTGCATTTGAGCATGAAGGGTCAAAGCATTGATGCCAAGAATCCGCAATATGGAAGAAATGCGTCGTAAAGCTGCAATTGATGTACAGAAAATAATAGTGCGACCTTGGCCATGAACACTTAATATATAATATAGATAGGCCTCTTTAACTTCTTCTTTGCATCTGCAAGTTCCAGAATGCTTTCAACACTCAGCAATTTGTATTAACTCATCATGGAATTTACGTGAGTAACCAAACAATAACTAAGCATCTCAAGTAAGAAAATTTGAGCCCAGAATTTTGGGATTCATGACGAGGAACATGTCGAAATGTTCTTTTATGATGTTCAACATATATAGAAAACATAATGACATAAAATTCAATCTCATCATAGATGAGATAAGAAGAATTGGTCAACTGAATACAGAGACCCAAGTATTGATTTCTACAAATGGAACACAGAAATCCACACACTCAATAATTGAGCTAACTAAACATAACTTACTATGTTTATGATAGAAAGGGTGACAAAAGAAAATTGTAATGCGCCAAATGAAACATGTATCTGTTAAGTGGCAGTCAGGCCATTGTAAGTGGTGATTTTTCAAGTTACAGCTACTCTCTGTAAAAGTATCTTAAAGCAATATCATGGTCTCTGCTCGGTTTATAATAAGGTCAAATTGGAATTTCTTATTCTGGAGTTGTGATTACAATGATTGCCACAAAACATTCATGACATGCTTCTTCAAACTTGTTAACAAACTGAAACTTACAAATATAAGATGTCTCTCAGTGCTGATAGAAAGTCGAAATTCACAGACCCTATTAGGAAATGTCAATGAAGCACCAAAATTTCCAAATTGCATCATATTATTTATATTGTCCTTCATACCTAATTTGCACTATAACTGATGGTTGATGGTAGCAAATACATAAACACAATTTTCTTTTGATGAATAAATTCTAAGAACCATTGAGAACTAACTCAGTTTCATGTCTGGAAGATCAATCACAGAAACTATTTATTAATTGAGGTAATTAAAAAAAGAAAGATTTGGATATGGTTTCTGTTACTTTAAAAAAAAAAAAACATATGCTAAAGTTCATGGAGAAAGAGACCAAGAATCGGATTGCCCTATTTTGGACAGTCCAAGGTTGAAACAGGGGTAACACCCAAAAACACCAAAACTAACATTCGTCTATCAAATTTCTTCTCAAGCCAAAAGATATTTATTAATCCTCTTAACCACTACAAATTTTTTACTTCAAAAAGCATTTCTCTTTAATCCATTTTGGTGATTGACCTCTCTATTAAGAACCTCTTTATGCTCATATAAAAGGATCTCTGTCTTCATTGTATGGAGCAAATAGACCTCCATTTAAATGTTAAAAGTTACTACCCAGATGCACCTGTTAAGTGCCATCTGCTAAGAGCAAATAAGAAAGGACAAATGCAACTAAATCCAAATTGTTGAAATTTCCTGACAGGTAAATATAATGTATGTCCCATTATTGTTTTAACTTCTAAATACCAGTACCATGCTGAAAATTTCTCTGGCCAGGACAATATGGTACACCATTGTAACAATACCAAAATAACAAAAATTGGACGCATGTGTTGGTACCAACATCCCGGATGATACATCAGTGTTTTGGTACGGTATCAAAAGCCAGTATGATATTGATCATATACTGAGGTATTTAAAACCACATCTCCAACACTAACAAGTTTTTAGCATTCATAAAAGGTTTTTGATAACAGACAATAACCGAAGCAAGTTTGAAAGGAAATATATTCTCTCAGCTAGAAATGACCTACATCCATCTGCACAACAATATTTGAACTTCATGAGACAACTATGGTCATGGAAGGTATTTTTGGTTGCTCAATAAATATAATTATATATAGACAAAAATAAAAAAACATAACTCAAAATGTCCAGTTAATATATGAGTTCCAATATGACCAAATCACATGAGATTGGAAAAAGATAAGAGGGAATGATTGCAGAATTTAACACCCATTAAAAAACCAAAATAAAGCAGGATAAGGGACAATGAGAATACTCGAGGAATGATTCTTCAAGTTTATGAGCCAAAATTGCAGCATTTGTCAAATCGACTATTGCAACGTCAGGTCTTATTCCAGCTCTCTCTGAAAGTGTTTCTATAGAACTTAGCCCATCTAACACTGATGGTCTTGAACTAGACAATCCTCTCTTGAGTTTTCTGCGAAAATTATCAGATAAGGCTATTGTGGCAGAGAACACAAATGTCTGTCGTTTCTTTCGCTGTAAAGTTGGAATGGTTTTGCATATTGCAGTAAGTTTTGAATTTTGCTCAGTGGATCCATTTGTCATTGGTAACATGTCAATGATAGATTGCAACTCATGAAAATGGCCACTCTCTATCATCCTATCAGCCTCATCAAGCACGAAAAAGGACAATGAGTGCAGCTGTAAAATAGCACACTAGTGTCAGCAAAAGCATTGAAAATTACAGAAGCTACTAGCACAGAATATAAGTCAATGTTTGATTCTATCTGAAGGATAATTAATTTGCAAAAAGGACAGTCACCCTTTTGAGTGAAAGTTTAGCACACTGAACGATGTCAAATCCTAACTACTGTCACTAGGTTAAACAAATTAAGCACAGGATACTTTCTCTCACCAGCTAGAGAGTATCAAAATACTCTTGCAGAATGATTAAATTAGACGGATAGGTAACTCGTAATCTATAGAAGTTTATCCAAGTCAAACCTTCATACCAGCCTCTCATTAGCCATAAAAGGTTGAAACTGTTTCTTTAATATATTTCCAAAGAAGCAACAAGCCATAAGTTATGAGTTCCACTATCCAGCTTTTTAATACTACTTCATGTGCTCCAACAACAGTAGAAATATACCTGCAGCTCAGTTCTTATGATGGACAAGAAAGTAGTTTAGTGATCACAACAACAGTTGTGTTGTCAAAAAGAATATTTTGAAAAAAAATATATAACAATATTTTTCGGTGGGACCGCAATTCTGAAAATTTAACATCAGCTTTTGGTTGAAATGTCTGCCGATACTATCATCACTACACCTTAGCACACAATAAGACGCACAATCAATCAAGCAGCCGTTTTGAGGTTTTCTAGCTGTTAATGAGCTACATGTAGAAGTAGAACATCAAAAGTTTGCTATGCAGAGACAAAAGCAACCTTCTACAAATATAAATAACATTTTCCCTGCAAACAGTCAATTAGTCAGCCTAATCAGTGAACCTGATGTGTTTTAACAAAATATTTCCTTTCTTCTTCCATGTTAGGTTATCATCACGTTGTTTTGTCTCCACACAAGCTGGTGTCCTCACCAATATAATCATACAATGATAGAAGTTTACTATTCACCACCAACTAAAGAATTTGCCAGCTATGAGATCACAATCTCTCAATGAACTACTTAAATTGAGACATACTAAATCAGTTATCTAAATGGAAGGATCCCCTTAACAATAATGTGAACTTGTCACCTCCATATTTTATTTAGAAGAATCATTAGGCCAATTTCCATCATTACATAGTGTCAAGTATATTTATATCAACCATAAACTATGGCAAACTATGTATGTGCTAGACAAATACATCTCAATAAAGCAATGTTCCCACTATATCCAGATATCCTCGGTTTATTTCTGGATACCACCATTTCAGTATTGTATTTACCATCTTTTAGTATTGTATTTAAGATAACATGAACATATGCTAAGGAAACCGATAGATGAGAGGTGAAATTATTACAATGGAGAGACAAAGAGGTAGAGGAAGACTTAAGAAGACCTTAATAGTATATAGATAAAGATTTAAATGACTCTTTATAGACGAGGCAAAAGATCCATGTAATCATCAACCGATTCCAAATAGTTATGACGTTACGGCTTTGTTGTTGTATCATTTTAGTATTGTCACAAAGACATAACACATCCAAAAGTACATTTAAAACTTAGAAATTATATCATCCAAAAAAATTTAAAAGCAAAGCCAAAGATCCATGCAATCTACTCAAGTATGTGTAAGTTACATATTTAGACATAATATCTAATTTTTAAATTTACTAGTTGCTTTTATATTATTTGAAATAAAAGAAAGGTTGTAAGAATCCATGACTAAAGCACAGCCAAAAAATGATTTTGCTAAAAATGAATAAGTTTTCCTCATTATATGATTCCTAGATCTCAACTCCTGAGCACATAATAAATAAATTGAGGTCCCTTAAAATTCTTGCAATCAAGGAGAATACAACATGGAAAATTCCACAAAACAAAAGATGCATCAATTTAATGTAATTTTGGACTATGTTTAACACTTTCCTAAGCATGACCAACCACAACTCCCAAAACTAAGTGCAGTAAGCAGTGTTGTTACCGTTCCTCATCTTCCCCCCATACAAAAAAAACATAATATAAAATTAATTAATTCATAAGATTGCTTGGAGAATCAGAATTGATGAAATAGTGACAAAAAATGACCTTTGCTAAAGCATCAGTGATACTAACCTCAACAAGGTGTTGCTCTCCAGCTGACATAAGCTCCCATAATCGTCCTGGAGTTCCAACAACAATCTCTGGCCTCCTTTTTAGAAGCCTCTCCTGTTTTTCTGTGGACATTCCACCAACAATAGGGACTACTTGAATATCAAGAAATTGTGCTCCTCCCTTCAGATGATCAGAAACCTAAAACAACAACCACCACGCAACTGAGGCTGAAATAAATATATAACAGATTCCAGTGACCTATCTATTTTCTAAACATGCTTAAAACAAACACAAGTAAACTGTAGCTGATTATAATATTGTAGACAAGAAAGAAATCAATAAGGAATGGAGAACATAGAAACATATTGATGTCAATCTTGTTGTTATGAACTGAAACAAAAATGAAGCATTCCAAGTAATAATATTTGCCTCAATCAAGTCACAAATAATAAAAATTAAACAAACTAACATGGAGACTTCCATAGGCAAACAATCTTAAGTTCATAATTATAAATGAGATCTTAAACCTTTGAACCAACAACTTCCTCAGATGAAAATTGACCAAATAAATGACCCAGCCAAAATTAAACTAATAACTGATTCTTAATTGAACCTCCTAATTCCAACAAAATGCAAAACCTTTTTCTATAAGCTTCTTACTGTGATCAAGGAGGCAGTACCACACTGTGCATAATGATCACAATCTAGAAAACAAGCCCAATCATTATACAAGAAAGTTTCCTAACATGAGAAGGAAATGGACCACGCATGAAAGAAATTAAGTTTCAGATATATCAACAGTGCAAAATAGTTTGACAACTCAAACATGATTGTACGAACTCTTATTATTTGCCTTCCAAAGACTCCAAAAAAGTAAAACAAAACAATCAATTTATCTAGTACTATTAAGTTATTCTCTTTGCTCCCTAGAACTTAGAAAAATAAACAAGGGAATTGGATACAGAAGCAAATCTTAAACCTTCTGGTAGCCATCTGAACAAACTCATCAATTTGATGTAGACAAACATTATCGTGAATTTAATTCTCAAATAAATTAAATTCAAATACTCTGACAGAATATACCACTCCTGTCAAGGTTTTCTGCAATTAAGAAGGCCTCTGAGACAATCAATGAGAAAGCTAAACTTCTAAATTAAATAATTTTATTGCATAAAAGAACCTTAATTGAAGCATGAACATTAAGGACTCATAAGAATCGACAAGAGCACGAAGCTCCAACCAATCTGGGGTTTAGGGAGGATCTCAACATATGTAGTCCTACCCATGTCTGGAGCCAATGCAAGGTCTGGAAATATGGCCAACAGATGAAGTCTTACCTTGCAAATAGAAATTGTTTCCATGACTTGAACCCTAGTCAACCAACTTGCAAAGGAGCAACCTTATTGTTATGCTAAGGCATGTCCTCACACTAATGCCCATGACTTCTAACTCAAATAACACTATAAACTAGTGAAGAACAATACTTTATTTGTATATAAAGTACACTAGAAAATATCATCAAAATTCCCCCACAACTAGATTGTGAATGTTGTCACCAATGTTTCTCGAATTCCCATGATTGGTCAATCATAAGTGTTCCAAAACATGGCTAGATTTGTCCATATGATCTAGAGAATTAGGCACATGGTTGGAATCCAACGCCATCCAAGTCTTATAGTAGCATCCTTATCTATAAATTGCTATCAAATTCTATATCATGTTTAAGAAATGTAATCACTAATCCATTATCCAATATAAAAGTTAGTCTCCTAACTTTCGCTTCAATGCTATCTCCTCTCCAAAATGCTGGCAGAAAAAAAAAAGATACAAGGAAAAAGGAACACAACGACAAACACAACCACATTTTCCTAAAAAGTTAAATTCAAAATAAACTAAAAATGTAAATTCAATCGTATCAAATTGTTTAAATTTACTTTTTTTTTCAAAAAAGATAGTTAATTCCTGAGCTAGTTATTATGATGTAGGTAATAGGTAAACTAAAAAACTTTTGGAAATAAACATGGGCACCTGTAATGCAAGTTCCCTTGTAGGAGTGATAATTAGTGCTCGAAGAGGACCTCCACTGAAAACTTTCTCATCTGAATTTCTATTTTCATGGATTAATCTACCTTCTTTCTCTCTTTCTTCAAGGAGGCGCTGCAAAATAGGTAGTGCGAAGGCAAGTGTTTTCCCGGAACCTGTCTCTGCTGCACCTATGACATCCTATTTCACAATAAAAGTAGGAGAAATTGATCGATTAGGTCTCATAAAACATTATAACTCATGAAAAGGTAAATGTTACTATCTACAATAGAAAAATTTTACCAAGGTCAATTTCCTCTTAGCCCTGATCTGTTTGGTCTATGTCATCGATTATCAACTAGTAACTAACTAATGATTGATTATCGAATCAGGAAAACACAAAGTTACCACACAAAAGGTATAGTTAATCTGTCAGTTGAATGTGTGACAAAACTAATTCTAAAGAATCCAACCTTTCCTTGATGGGCAGCAGCAGGAATACAGGCTTTTTGTATTGGAGTGGGTTCCTTGAAACCAAGCTGACGAATTGACTTGACAAGAAGGGGATGAAGCCTCAACTCTTTCCATGCGTAAACTTCATCCTCATCCAGAATCAAATTTTCATTACCATCATCACCAACAAAGTTATTGTGATGCTTATCTGTCAGAGCAAAAACATAATCATTGGGATCCATATTTCTGAAGAGACAGGGGCAGAGGTTTGGCAGAACTCTATCCACAAAACAGTTGATTTTATAATTTTGGTAAAAATGATACATCAGATATTGTGACCAAGAATCAAAATATCAGAAACAAGTCAATGCTACAAATGAGAAAACGTTATATGTTCTTATCCTGGATGTCATAAACCCTAAACCACTCAACAGAATCCGAATTCATAAAGAAAAGATTGTAAAGAAGATAAATAATTGTTAAAAATAAGTGTTAAATAAACCATTTTAGCGAACAAAATAATCAAATTATGCATTTTTAATACTAAATTCATGTTAACTCTTATAGGAAAAAAGGAAGAGGTTTAACTAGACGTACTTTTGTCTCTTCCCTCCACCGTGGATTCTCCCTTCAGCTCCCCACTTTCATCTGAAACTCCCTTCCTCTTCTTCCTTCTACTTTTCTTCTTCTTCTTCTTCGTTTTGTTTTTAGCCTCTTCCTCGCCTTCATCGGCATCAACAACACAAGAACCATCGGACCCTCCATTCTCTTCCCCTCGCTTCCTCTTCTTCGACTTCAAGTCGGAGTACAGCTTCTTCTTCTTCTTATTTCCAACTTCGAGATCCGGAATCCCGCCGATGAACCCGTACTCCGACTCGTCTATCTCCTCCAAAGAAAGAAACCCTAAACCAACAACACCAGAGAAAAAAATTAGAAACCAAAAGAAAGAATCAAATAATCAGATCGTAGTGAACACGATGGATCAAGAGAAGGCGGGGAGGAGGGTAAAGGAGACCTCCTTCGCTGCTTTCACCGAGGAGGAAGAAGGAGTCGTCGGCAGGGAGGGACTCGTTCCAAGGGAGCGAGTCGAACTGGTCCGACTCTGGACCTTCTCCTCTCCTCGGAGGCTTCGCCTTCTTCTTATCTTTTCGCTGCTTCTTGATTGTGTTTCCCGGCAGTGGCGACGATGGCTTGTCCATCGCGGTGTCGAGAAGGAGGGGGCAGCGTGCGGCGGAAAGACGAGAGTGGCGGTAACGAAGGGGAAATAAAGCCTAATCGTGAAACGGTTTTAAATTTCATATATTTTACGTCTTTAATATCCATTAAAAAATCAGTTAAATCATGATTATCATCAAAATTGGGCGAATTCGCGGAAAAAAAATTACTTTAAAAAATATTGAATATCGCATTTCTACTTTTAAAAAATTAAAAATAAGCATCCGTGGCCAATATTATTTTATTTTATTTTATTAGATTTACCATCGTCTTTGTTAACTCGATCAGTGAGGTTATTACACATTTTCCTCGTGATCCTCTCATAAGACGATGACAACGAAATCGAAGGCATGCACCCCTCTCTTTCTTCCTCTCCTATGATCGACGATGAGGGCACATGGGTATCTCTACCTTTCCTCCCCTACATTTGATAGTATAAATACTTAGTTTTACTTCTCTCATTTCTCTATAATCAATAACATCTCCCATTTCTTCCTCCCCTATAGTCGATGACAAGAATTATAGCCAAGGGGAGGGGATGAGCCATAAGCATGACGAAAGCAATTAGTAAAAGGAGGGATTGGGTTTATAAGCAATGACAACAAGAGTTGCAAACAATTGTTTAAGGGCGAAAGGGGATGCTTGATGAGGTAGAGGCATGGACAGACAATAGACAAAAGGTGATGGTCTATAAGAGTAAAATGATTATTTAAAATAAAATAATGTTTCAAAAAATTTTAGGAGCAACATGTGAATTTTTTTGAAAAGTATATTTTTTTCAAAAATACATCAATCAAAATTTAAAAATAAAATTTAAGATACCTAAAAGACTCTCTATTACTTCTATTAATTATTAAAGTTTATATTTTCAATATATTTTTTAAAAAATATTAATATCAATTAAACATTTCAAGTATAATAAGTGAACAACTATAATCTCGTTCCTACAACTATAATAAGTTTTTCAAGGATATATGCATGCTAAGGCAAATAAAAAAAATTATCTTTTGAGAATATATATAAGATGAATTCCCCTATAAAATTCTTCTCTTTTGGTTTTTTCTAAATAACATCTTTTATTATACGAAATACCCCTGTTTTTCAATATCTCAACATCATTCTTCTTCTATTTTTCCTCATCTTTCCTTGATTTTTTTGTTTGATCCAATAAGTTCAATACATCAACTTATCAAGAATTGATCCAATAAATTAAACCGAATCAATTCATCATATGAATAGATCTATAAGATGTGGGGACATAAAACTATGATGGATGATATCGAGATATTCTAAAAGGCAAAGGCATCTTTGGGGAAAAGCTTTAAAAAAAAGTTTTTTTTCTTTCCGAGAATCACTTAATTTTTAAAACTGTTATAATTATAAAAATCAAAGAACGAGAAAGATACATTGGAATGCATAAAAATTTAATATTTATTTATTTTGTTTAAAAAATAATATTTTTTATTTCGTGGTATTTAGTTAAAAAATACTCTTAACACATTAGCCGCCATGTCGCTTTCTCTATTTATCCATCTAATCTCACAAACAGTTTCTCTCCTTGTTATTAGTTTCAGATGAGACATTTCCATAATGAAGAATCAATAAGCACTTTTATTGAAACAAAGTTAAAAATGAATTAAGAATATTGAACAATGACAAATATTTTTATATTCTAAGCATGAAGAAGAAACCTCAACGTGTATTACAAAAACAAAAGGAGAACCAAGAAAAATAAAATAAGAGGTTTTCCTATTAGTAACAAAACATACAATTACTATCAGTTTTTTATGCTAGCAATGTGACTTTTCATCAAAATAATTTTTGAAGAAATCTATCTTCCTTAAAATTATTTGATGTTTTTATTGGAGATCTTAATTGTATCCTTAAATCTTGAGGACAAATTAGGTGATTTTGCTTTCAATTAGATTCTTTGGCTTTGGGAAAAGCCTGGGTCATGATGATTATGCTGGGAAAAGCCTTGGTCTATTATTACTTATCAAATTACTAAGGCATTAAACCAATTCCATGAATTTGCAAGTATACTTAGTAAATTGCTTGTTCAAATTTTAACATTAAAATTCTTTTGCTTAATAATAATATATTATTATTTTTATATTTACAATATAAATTGCAGAGATGATGGTGGCTTGGCTACTCATAATCTTGAAAAAACACAGATTGCTTTTCGAGCAAAGAAAAAGAATGTACTCATATTTTAGTAATAAAAATAATTAATCGACTGAAATGGTAAGTGCAAAGTACGGACGTTATGTGATATTAATATTAATTATATTTTTTAATCGTGACCTTAATAAAAGCATTTGGTCTTTTATCACTATTAAACTGAACATAAGGTTATCTTATTTTAATGATTTGATTAATAGATCATAGCCTAAGGAATGACAGGATTTAATCAAACCTACCGACTCTGTATTAAGAGGTCTTCTAATATATATATATATATATATATATATATATATATATCTTAATAATTATTGAAAAAAAGGCATAAAACCATCCTTTCCATTACTCCCAAAAACTCGTTCCACCATGTCACATGTCTTGCACATGTTCATTTGTGGCCAATTCTCCACTCTTGCCCTCCCGCTTGTGTATCACGGAACAAATTCAATCGACGGCTGAGATTTATGCTAAGTTCACGTTCTTACCGTCGGGCGTCATCGTCGCACCACACCAATAAAATCAACGGGCCATGGCATTGGGCCGCTCATCATAACCAACGGTCGAGATTTAAGCTCAACTCACGCGTACCGACGGACCTTAAGCTATGCCGTCTCCTATCTTCCCAAACTTTGTGTCCGTACGAAAACTTCTATGCGTTTAGGATCAGGAACCTTGCTCTTAGTTTTAACGTTCATGATCCACTACTTACCTTCCCGCATATAACTTACGACGTACAGTGAACCTGGTTCGGAGTTAAACGGCCCGAACGCGAAGCTGTGGTTCGGAACCGAGCCAAGGGAGCTCGAGACCAGGCGGCGGTTTGATCTCCCCTCCTCCCCCTCTCCCCTTCTCTCTCCATTCATTGTAAATGGGGAACTTCCTCGTCTTCGGTTTTATCACAACTCGTTAACATACTCTTTCCTCGATCCCCTTCTTCGCCTCCTCCATCCAGATCTCCATATTTCCTGTCTTTCTTTGGGCCTCAGATGTCGGTCGTGATCCGGGATATAGAGGAGATGGCGGTCTGAAGGTTGGATTCCGAAATTCATTTTCTCGCCTTCGCGTAATCTGCAATCGTGGGGTTCATTTGTGTACGTTGCTGATCCTAATTTTGTTTCTTGCCTCCAACTGGAATCTCCGATGTTGATACGGGTTTCTGTAATGTAGGACGTGATCTCGATCTTTTCTCTTGGATTCTCGTTGCCTGCTTTCTGCGTCTGGAGTTTGTTGGCCTGGTTAGCTAATTTGGCGGCGAAGATTGAAAATAAACAGGAATCGAGATTGATCGTGTACAGTATCGTAGATTGGAGCCTTAATTATGGCTCAGAGTAACTGGGAAGCGGATAAGATGTGAGTAGGACGAACCTAGATTTTCTTTGTTTGTGTTTCGGATTTTGAATTTTGGAATTATATGCTTTGTTGGTTATTCTGAATTCTCCTTCATTTTGATTCTTTCTTGTTAGGCTTGATGTTTATATACATGATTATCTTTTGAAACGAAACCTGCAAGCCACTGCCAAAGCTTTCAAGGAAGAGGGAAAAGTTTCGACGGACCCTGTGGGTGAGTAAACTTCTTTCTCTATGCTGTTTCTTATTGATACTTTCTTTATAATCAAGCGAGAAAGATCTATTGATTTTATTTTTATTATACAAATTCCCTCATAGGTTTTAAGAAGTGGTAGTATTTGGCAATTCCTGGGTTTCGTGGGTTTAACTATCTTGATAAGAGATTGACATAGGGTCGGTTTGGATATCTGCAAATGTGGTGTTCAACATTACAAAGCCGCTCAAGTGCAGATTCTAAATATCTTTTACTATTAAAGAAAGTAAACTAAGTATCTCATGTTTCTTGCTGGTGGTGAACATGATTTCGTGCCACATATGACTTCAAATAAAATTCAACAATACAATTACTGTTCTGTGTAAGAATCATGCCAAAATTGACTTATAAAGGAATCATCCAACCAATCAGAACAAATTTTCTTCAACATTGTAAGAAAATCATCTGTACATTCAATCATTTTTATTTAGAAGATTCACACTTGTATTCGGATCAGTTAACAATGTAACTTGGGTTGATTTGCAGCAATTGATGCTCCTGGAGGCTTCCTATTTGAGTGGTGGTCTGTATTCTGGGATATCTTCATTGCTAGAACAAATGAAAAGCATTCTCAAGTAGCTGCAGCATACATAGAGGTAACTTCCTGGCAATGTTTTGACATTTGCTGGTTCACTTGATGGTCCAATTGAACTTCAATATATCTCCCAGACACAACGGACAAAAGCAAAGGAAGAACATCAAAGACAGTTACATATGCAGCAACTGCAAGTTATGCAGCAACAACATGCTCAAATGCACCGAAGAGGTGCTAATCATCCTGCAATCGGTGGGACAATAAATGCAACAAACACTAATGGCATTTTAGGCCCGTCAACAGCTAGTTTATTGGCTGCTAAGATGTATGAAGAGCGCATGAAACAACCACAGTCAGCGGATACTGAAATATCCCCACAATTTCTTGATGCTAATAGAGTTACGCTTCTAAAATCTGGAACCAGCCATCCAGGGTATTGACTAATGTTTGAATCCCATTGTTACTAGGATCGTTAGTAACAGGAACCAATGACTTGTTCTTTCTAAACTGATGATGCAGGCAGTTTATCCAAAGCAATCCTGTTGGTGGATCTGCTGCCATGCAGCATATTCAGGGACAAAATCAACAGACATCTGTAATCTCTTGCACCATCTGTCCCTTTTTTCATTTATCTTTCCTTGTATGTTTATGTTCATTCTGTCAACTTACGTGCAACTGTTGTGGAACATTAAGGGTGTCATGGGTGCAGAACAAAGATCTTTGCATATGGATCCCTCTTCACTGTATAGCCAAGGAATTATGCAGGCAAAATCTGGATTAAGTGGCGTTGGTAAGCAACTGCTTTGGAAAATTCATAAAACGATTTTGTCTTGCACATGTTCTTTCAATTATATAACAATTGTTCATATATAAATCATGAAAGTTTGGCAATCTTGGATTTTCAAATATTGCATGAAGGGACTATATATCATTTCTTTTGTATGCATATATGTGTTCAAAACATATGTTACAAACCATGTGCCAATCAAAATCACTTCAATAATCATTTATTTTGTTTTAATTTGGTATTTTGTTATATTTGAAATCAAAATCACTTTATTATAATCAATATTGATTGTATTAGCCAAGAATATATGAGAGAATACTAAATTAAGTTTTTTTATTTTTCTGGTGTACCATGTGCCAATATGCCATACAAATTGGACCTGTACTGGTCAGGGTGGGGCCTGGATTTAATACAAGCCCAGTACCTGAAATTTGATTCCATGGTAACAAATATCTAAAATCTGCAACTTGTGTTTACTTGCACTTGCTTTTCCTATTTTGCAGGGATGAACCAAGGTGTTAATGGTCTTCCACTAAAGGGCTGGCCTTTGAGGGTATTAACAATTGCTCTTTTTTTTGAAAAACTTACTTTTTCCTTTTATTCGACAATATTTCCTGTGTACTGATTTACCAATTTGATAGGGAATTGACCAATTACGCCAAAATTTTGGCTCACAAGTAAACAAACCGTTTGTACCAAATCAGAGCCAGTTTCAGCTTTTATCGCCAGACCACCAACAGCAAATTTTAGCACAGGCCCAGGCACAAAGCAATACTGATTCATCCAACTATGGCATGGATCCGCGCCGGCTTCGAGCCTTGACTAGGAGTGAACTTGGTGGAA
This sequence comes from Musa itinerans, assembly GCA_001649415.1. Classification (NCBI taxonomy): domain Eukaryota; kingdom Viridiplantae; phylum Streptophyta; class Magnoliopsida; order Zingiberales; family Musaceae; genus Musa; species Musa itinerans. The sequence goes on along the minus strand of LVTN01000123.1, from coordinate 330,072 downwards.
AAGATGGCCAACTCAATGGAAATGACACATCAATTGGTTCTCCTAGTCAATCAAGTTCGCCAAAGGTCAGACAGGATCAGGCTTTCATGAAGGTTGGTTCTCTTATGTTATCGTTAAAAAGTGATAAGATGTGGAACAGGTTTGAATTTAACTTAGGTTGCAAATGTAGATATGGGTCAACGAACTGCAAAGTGCAGACTCAAGCTGCATTTTGGGTGCATCCTTGTGTTTTTTCTTCTTTTGTGTTTGTTCTTTTTCTTTTTTATTTTTCTGTGTGTGCATGTTTGGGAGGTTGGAACCTTGCACTCTTGCATATATCTGAAGGTGACATATCATTCAGCCTTCTGTTTACTTCTACATGGTACCTTTGTTAGCTTCCTCATCATCGACTTTCAAGAACTATTTATTCATTTCACTCATGGGCAAGTTGTTTGTCATAATTTGAATTGATTGTTTACATAGACCAGTCAGTCTTATCTGATGAATAAAAGGCAAGATAAGTAGTGTGGAGAGTCATAGGCCTGCTGAATGTAGTAACATATTGTATACCATGACTGTTCTGGCAAGAAATGGTCTAGTAAATTAGGAACTTGTGGAGACAAAGTCCTAAGAAGTCAGAGTTTGTGGACTAAAAAATTAACAGTTTACATGCTGAAATATGACTGTATGTGGTTAAGGTTTAAGGTCACTTCTATACAATTTTGAGGATTTTTAGTGGATGTATCTAAAGCTTTGTATCTCATAAACAGATAGTTGGATCTTAATCATGATGTTGAGCAAGAAGCAAAGAGTTAGAGATCTAAAGTCCAGTTGGGTCAAGAAGCAAGTCTTATGACAGTATAATACTAATGTCCAAAAGATGTTCGATGGGCCAGCAAAAATATATGGACAATTGATTTTTATGTCTATCTTCGGACCAGTCTGAATGCTATTAAAATCTCTTATGAACTTTTTGATTGTATCATGGATTAAGTTATGGATTTTGTGGCAACATTCTTTGACAGAAGGCATGACATATAATGGGAAATTGGGAATATCTTTATCAACAAGTGATTATGTTGACTTGTTGAGGTCACATGATCCATACTTGACTTTGTTTAATCTTCTAGCAAAAACTTATAGTTTCATTGAATGTATTGATGCTCTTGAAATGTTGGCATTGTTTTGTGCTAACTGGATACGGTTAGTATAGGATTGATCCTGACTGGCACTGCCTCTGCCATCCCAGTATTTAGTTGGCACTCCACTGGCCAACTAAATAAACTTTTGATTACAGTATTCTAATTTTCTAATTCACAATAATTAATTATTTTAATATTCTGAAATCTCTGATCTCTTAGCAGCAATTATCAGACGTGATTTTACATAAGAAACACCAGGCTTGTGTCTAGGCCTATTTGGACTTGTTGCAGTCATAAGATTTTGATCTGGCGGACCGTCACATAATGATACCACTAGCACACACACAAAAAAAAAACATAATTATGTGAACTTAGGCTGTATTTCATGGTAGGAATTATCCTAATTTCATTCATAGAATATTCCATTAATATGCTAGTGATTTGTCTGCAATCTTGCTGCACCAGAAGTGCAGAACTTTGGTACAAATAGTGAGACTAAACAAGTAGTGAGTTCCTTTAAGATATGAAAACTGAGTTACACATGGTGTATGGAACTGTCAGATGGAATCTTTGATTTGGTTACCTGCATCAATACCATTTTAGCAAAATTTGATAAAAGACCAAGCTACTTTGGTTTCTAAATAGGATCAGGAAATGCTCATTTACATGTATTCAACTCTACCCAAACATCAAAACCAATCTATTCCCAGGTCGCACAGACTTATGCTTGGAAATGTAACGTTAAGCAAAATTCAGGAAGATCTCCTCACTCCAAACAAACATGTAAATATAGAGTAAAAAGGCAGAATTTTTTATGGCCTCTGCCATCCGCCAGCCTAACTTCATTATAATAGACATACTGAAGAAAATGCACAGGTGGTGTCTGCTACAAACATCTCTGTTATGTCTATTACTGATTTAGCAGAATTTAGGATTATCAATTTTTTACTCTGAAGCACAATTGTAGGGACCCATGCAATAATATTTGTCCGATGATTAGGCTATCAGATCTTTCTTTTTTGGCTGTCATATTTTAAGAATTTAATTGATGTAATTTGAAATCTACATTCTATCTCAAACATGTATATATGTGTTGTAATGATCTCTTTTTGCTAGTGTCTACGAGATCATAATTTCTTCTAAACAAAAACTTCTGACATGTTCGGGGATAAAATGTCACTAAACTGTAAAATGAACTAGAAACCTTAGCTGCAAATTTTCTGTTCGGTTTCATGACAGATTCTTGATTAGTTAGGGTATGTAACAAGTCATGTTATATGTTGAATACTAATTTTGAAGATTCTTGACTTGCCATTTTGCTCCATGCTTGGAACCGTAAGGAGATGCTTGATGGTAGTTGTCATAATGATATAGTTCCTTGTCCCTTCTTTGAGTTTACAGTTTTCCAACTGCATGTGCGTGCTTATGCTCTGGTAAACATAAACTACTTTTTTAATAATCATTTTCGTATCAATTTCAAATTATTTTTCTTATTCGAAGCTTTTGGTTTATGTGACTAATTAATCTATCATTAACCTCTATGCTACTATATGTAACATATGCCTCCCTGGCAAAAACAGCATTATCTGCTTCTCTAACACTTGTTTTTAATTTTTGACGCAACCCAGATGCAGCAGTCATCTAATCAACAAACACATGAACTGGTGCAGGAACAACAGCTGCAACAGGTATTCATGTAGAGTTCATCTCTCTCCCCCTCTCCGTCCCTCCCGTTCTTCTCAGTCTTCCTTCCCTCCTCATTCTGAGAATTTATACATCTTTCTAAGTTCAGACTGATTGATATTGAAAATTTGCACACAACTCCTAGAATACCAGGAAGAGAAAACCTACTTCTTCTGGAGCTGCAAATAGTACTGGTACAGGAAATACTGTTGCACGTTCTGCTAACTCTCCTCCATCAACTCCTTCCATTCATACAACTGGTGACGGAGTTTCGATGGCTAGCAACCTGCAAAATGCAAGCACCATGTCCAAAAGTTTGATGATGTATGGAACCGATAGAGCAGGTGGACTTGTTTCTTCTTCAAATCAGATGGTATGCCCAAACACAACACTTTTAGTGTTATTATCATGAAAAGTGGAAGATAGTGGTTTAGTAACATCCAATTAAGATAATGTGAATTTTTTATTGCAGGATGACCTGGAGCATTTTGGGGATGTTGGTTCTTTGGATGACAATGTTGAATCCTTTCTTTCAAATGATGATGGAGATGGAAGGGATATATTTGCTGCATTGAAAAGTACTGCCGAGCACAATGTGGAATCTTTGAATGGTACCTGCTTTTTCCAACTGTTATTCACCTCCATATCCCTATCAAATAACCATTAACATGTTCTGCATCTCCCTGTTAGGTTTTACGTTTAATGAGTTTGGTTGCATACGTACCAATAACAGCAAGGTAGTTGCTTGTCACTTCTCTTCAGATGGGAAGATGCTCGCTAGTGCTGGGCATGATAAAATGGTAAAGTATAAAGTGCAAATTTGTGAATTTGTTTGTTTAAACTTTGATGTATATGTTGGTGCTGCAACTTTTTCCCACCCGATATAGTTATCAAGTTCCATGTTACATAATTAGCATCTGTTATTTGAAAAATCAAGAATGAGTGATGTTTATCAGACCATACTTCTGTTACAAATCCATGAACTATTTCCTATTCTTTAATGTTTTGATGTTGCCAGTTAGGATGCTTGAAAATGATTCTTGTACAACTTGCTCAGCGACTTAAAGAAGGGGTGATGTCAATCTTAACTTGATTAAAAAACATACATTTTAAATTTATCTACAATTTTCCTGCATTTGAAGGGTAAACAAAATATTACTTGACTATGTACCTATTCTCCTTATGACTGTTTAAGCATGTCGCTAAGTTGTCAAGGAGATTACATACTAGGTGAATAATAATTGTTTGTGCATTATTTAAGTAGCATCTAACATTCCTACTACTATAAAAATATTATTATGAATCATATTTTCAGTGATTCATATTTTCATAAGACGGAGCACAGTTGGCAATACATGTCAATTCTGTGGTATTACATGTGAACATTTAGTTGAACTTCCAATCCTCTTGAGCTTTGAAGAGAAGTTTCAGTGGGATTAAAGCTTTAGTTGTTGTAAGTATGCAAGTCCTTGTAGCAATTAAGGACTGAGGAGCGCAACTGCAAATGGGAAAGTTTAAATCTCTTTTTGGCATGCCACCTGTGTTGGTAATGTGCCGACATGAGCCAACATAGCATTTAAAGCCCTATTTAGCAACAAGGGTGAAACTACTCTTGGGAAAAGAATACCAAGGGATTTAGTGATTGCAACAATAGAGTTCCACAGAAAATTTTGAATCTGTTTCCCCTTCAGTAATTGTAACTTCGGTGAATGAAGAAGGAATTTAAGAATTATAATTTATGGGAGGGGATGACAGGGGTCCTGACAATGACCATAATTCTAACAGTATGTGTTGCCTCATCTGGTGGTCCTTGCTACATAGTAGTTTGGACGCCGACTCATTCACCGTTATCCACAGGTTTCACCTTAAATCACTGTCAATGAAAGGAGAGTACTAGGGAGCACTTGTGTTGTGAAGTTGGAGAAACCAAAATTCATTCAGTTGCAAAATACAGTGATTTCTTGCCTTAAGAAATCATTAGTTGGTAGGGAGGTTGAACATTTCTTCATTTGACTGCTAACGGCTTGTAGGGAAGCGGAACATCTCTTTGATGAGATCCTTGTGTGGTGTTATCATCATAGACAGAAGATTGGAACGTATAGAGGTTGTTGATTGTCTATGGTAGATGTGATATGTGTAACAAGGGAAAAGATGAATGAATAAAATGCAGAGCCAAGATCTCTATTTCTTTACCATGGTAAAAGCCAATTCCACTGGTATTTTTGGCCTTTAAAAACTCTCCCAAATGACTGACGATAGATAATTCCATTCCAAAGCAAAATTGTCATGGAAACTTGTAGTGCTCCAATATTACATATTTACAAACAAGTCTATTGGTTGTCAGCTAACTTTTAGGGTTCCATGTTGAGATCATGTCAGCATCCTATTGTACAGTCAAAACTCATCAAAAGTGTTGATAGTTCAAAACCATGGCCTAGGAATTTGTAAATGTTGTTTCTTGTTGAGCAATTAAAAAAAGGAAAGAGTGCATTATTCGTTTAAAGGGAAAGCATGAATCTCATCTAATTGATGCATGTTATCGCCCTTCTCTACCCCCTCCTTTCTTGTTCATCTTTGCCTCCTGTGTGGTAGCAGTAGTCTGGTTGACTTCAAGAATTAAAATTCTGGCATTTCTAGTAACTGTATGCAAATCTTAAACCTGAATATGCATCTTACAATTTGACGGATTCTTGATTTATTCCGTAAAGTTATATCATATGGAACACATGTTAATGACATTAATATTGCAACTAGTTAAAATATATTAAACAAGTATTCCTGTCTCCATGATTATGCAAAGTCCATTAGCTGTCTTCTAAATAAAATTTTCTGCAATGTACAGTAGAAATTAAAATGCTACTGTTGAACTCATCATTAAGTGGCCATCATATGCATTTTGGCATGATGGTATTGTACCTGTACTGAGACATTGAATTCGAAAAATAGACAATCACATGGTTTGTCTTATCAGTCTATACCGGTGCACCAATCGGCTGTTGGTATAGTACATATTGAACTATACTGACGTATCAACGCTTGGTACGGTGGGGTGTACTAACAAACTAGTAAGTATCACCTATACCAGTCCCCTGTCAGACCGGTACATACCACCCATACTGGGTGGTACGTCACAACATGGCGAATCTTGGACAGTCATATGTTATTGCACTCTTGATTCTAATGAAAGAAGTAAATCTGGAAAATGAAATAAGTAAATCTGTACATATTCTGTTGAGAGATTATGAGGAAAATGGAAGTGTGTCATATTTGGAGATATTAAGGATTTTCTGAATTTCATATAAGAAACTCTTCTGTTTGTTCTTCATGTACAAGTAGGGTTTCTTTGCTCTGGTTACAATGGTGTTCTTCTGTTTGCTGATTCTTCCATTTGTGTCCATGTTGGATATTAATAACAAACTTAACTGCCATGGTTTATTTTGCAATTGTTTATCTAGAAAAATTCGGGTTCTTGCCATCTTATGTTCTATCTGATAGGTTGTTATCTGGAACATGGATACACTGCAAACTGTGAGCAGTTCCCAAGAGCATTCTCATATCATTACAGATGTCTGTTTTCGGCCAAACTCAAGTCAGCTGGCAACATCATCCTTTGATAAAACTGTTCGAATATGGAATGCAGCTGAAGTATGGTTTTTTAACACCTTTACTTACATTGTAGGTTGTTAGTTGTTTATAGTTGCTAATTATTGCTGAGATATAACTACAAAATACAATGTACTAAATCATATCAAATTTTGTGACCTCAAATTATTTCTAAAAGCTTGTTTAGTAAGATCTAAAAGTCCGATTTTTAACACCTTTTTAGGTCATGCCCTTGTTCTTCTAAGTTCCAACCATTCTGTTATAAATCTGTCTGCATTTTCCAAGTTTGATCTTTCCTTTGTTCTGACTATTTATTGTTAAGTTACATCAATTTAACATCTCTTAACTTTTTCACTTAATGTTTGTTTCATTTTTTTTCACTAAACTTTTCACTTAATTTAAAATCTCTTAAGCTTTCTTCATTTCTAGCCATATCCCATTTTAAAACCTCTAAGCTTAGAGCCATTCATATGCTAGTTCTGTTTAGATGTTATGGTTACTTTTATTATTCTTTTTATGCTTATTATATTCCCTTGTTTCTATTGTAGTCAATTCATTGTCTAAATACTTTCACGGGACATGGCTCGCATGTAACATCACTTGATTTTCATCCTAAAGAGATGGATATCTTCTGCTCTTGTGATGACAATGGTGAGATTAGGTACTGGAATGCCAACCAGTATTTATGTACCTGTGTTTCTAAGGTTGGTTTCATAACATCTTTATTTATTTTCTTGGTTAATCACAAAGTTCAAGTTTTTGAATCTTTTTTTGGTGAACCAGGGTGCTACGGTACAGGTGAGATTTCAGCCTAGAAGTGGACAATTTCTGGCTGCAGCTGCAGAAAATGTGATTTCTATTTTTGATGTTGAAACACATACAACTACACGCACATTACAGGTCATTTTGGGCAAAATTCATAACTTCTAGAATACTTGGATCAATGTTTCCTTTCATTGTTTGACAATCTATCTTTATGAAGTACAGGGCCATAAGAAGGAGGTACATTCTATTTGCTGGGATGCAAATGGCAATACTCTTGCTTCTGTTAGTCAGGACCTAGTTAAAATATGGTCTTTGCATACCTGGGATTGTATCCATGAACTAAACTCCAATGGTAATCCGTTCCATTCATGTATCTTCCACCCAAGATTCCCCCAAATTTTGATTATCGGAGGCTATCAGGTAAATGTGTCTATCTTAATCATATAATGTTGTCTAGGCAGTTTGCACTTTGCATGCCATACATGAAAGGTGTACAAACATTGCATTATTATCTTTTTCTAATAGTTAAGGAATCAGCTTTTACCACTTTGTATTGAATTTTGATATCAAGATCTGTTTACAAATATGCATGGTAGCCAATTAGCAAGCAAACTGCTAGAGGCTATATGAATAGACTCTCCTGTCAGACACTATCCTAATGAAGTCCTTGTTTATCATGCATTCTCCGGAAGCTGTTTAACCATTTAGAGTTTATAAAAGTCTTAATTAGAACCTTAAACAACCATTATGGAATTTTGCTTCTGAGAAAAAGATTTTGACCATCTAATAACAAAACAACCTGAAAGTTTTAATGCTGTTGCAGAACACTGCTTATGGCTACTTTATATAGCTGCCTTTTAAACCTCATCCTGCTTGCTTTCTAATTTATTGATCCAACAAGTGTATTTTGCCTCTATGAAGATTGGAATTGTTAGAAAACTTAGTAGAAATCTCTGCTCACCATCAACAAAATGTCACCTTCGGTTACAAACTTCCACCATATGTTTTCTAAGGTTTCAGATGTTGAGAAATCTTATCTAGTGTGGATACTTTCTCAGTATTCAGCAAATGAATACAATTCAAGTGGTTTCTCTTAATTGAAAGGACAAACAGCTTGTATATGGGTTCCATTGCTTGCTTATTTCTCTTCCAATTTATGCAGTCGCTGGAGTGGTGGAACGTGATTGAGAACCAGACCATTTCAGTCCCAGCACATGAAGGCGTTATTGCAGCTTTGGCACAATCACACTCAACTGGAATGATTGCATCTGCTAGCCATGACAAATCTGTTAAAATTTGGAAATAATGGTAGCAGTTAAACCCTGTTCATGACACTTTGTTAAATTTGGAGCAGGGAAGGAAAAAGAAATGCTGAAAGAGATATGATGGTCGTAGGGTGCTCTTCATTTATCATGTTTATATATGGCCTTCGTTTCATCTGCAGTGTAAGCACAATAAAGTAAGAGGCCTGATGGTCTTTTGTGGGTTTCAAGGATGTCCCTTTGTGTGAAAGATGCAACTTCTCTCATCTAGCGAGCCAGATCGGAGAGGGTACAGAAGACAGCAGAAGAGAGCACAATATTTGGTTCTTCTACTTCATTCTCGTTTTTTCCCATATAATAGCCTTCATAGATGTGTATAATATAGGGACTCAAGACTTGGAACATCAAAATTTTTTGGTCCCGTGAAAATCTTCAACCAAGTTTGATTCAGATGAACCCACATTTGGATGACATAATGGACATCATGGAGATTGCTTGTTTATGGGTCTCACATCTGTTGCAGAGTGATTTGATTTAAGGAATACTTGTTCATGCGCCTGTGTCAAGAGACTGGTTGCAGAGTTGACTTCTTCAGTTGTGTTGATAGTAACAGAAGCAGATTATATATTCCTCAAGATGCCTTGTGAGTACTTCTAAAGACTTGTTCGCAGCAGGGTAAATTCACAGAGGTGTTGGAAACCTGAAAGCGTGAGTACTCACAAGATGCTTTGTGAGTACTTCTGAAGATTTGATTCTCTTAACGTGGTAAATTCACAGAGGTGCTGGAAACCTGAAATTGGAGCTGCAGTGAGATGTTGAAGTTAATTCGGACGACAGGTGCTGTTCTGTTCGAGGACTTTACATTTGATCTTTTATGTTGTCTGCTACAATGGATGCCTTGAAGTATTGATAGTATGTCATATTTTCCGACATTTTCATTCTGCTCAAGCTTATATATAGGTTATCTCATCAAGGCCGAGACCATTTTGGCTTTTTTTTTTTTTTTTTTATAAACAAAAGGGACTTCATTAGAGTCCAAGATGGTTAGAGGTGTATGTTAGAAACGAACAACGCAGACCACCTTGGCCAGCAATAGAATGTCTCCATGGAAGCTCCTTAAATGCCAAGGCGCCGGACACATATCATTAACAAGATTGATCCATTCCAGAGAGTGTGTACATGTCAAATATGTTCCTCCATCCTTGAGCTTTAGCTCTGCTAGGCGCATCCAGTAATATGCTCTACCTTCAGCTTGTTTCGGGTTTTGAACGTTGCAGCTAGCACAGCCAGCAGCCATCAGGAGTCCTTGTTTGGATTTGACGGTTTGCCCCGGACCTGCGGCATTAGTAGAATATGCAAAGAACCATCACATTCTATAACTGGGTCATATTCCCCCTCAATGTGAGATTGTATGCAACTATGGATCTGAACAATCCTCTCAGGGCGTTGGTTACCTCTCACGAACACATATGATAAGACATGCTTGCTCAACAGGACAATAAGAAGACCGGAACAGATATGGTAAGACATGGTTACCCAAGAATAGGAGAAGAATAAGAGGAGAGAGAGAGAGAGAGAGAGAGAGAGAGAGAGAGAGAGTTAAGTGCAAGCGGATATCATTGGCATTCGGAGATCAGTTTTCTGTACCATCCGAGACGCCATTCAACTTGCACTGCTGCGTATGGTTTGACTTCCGGCGTCCCGTGGTCTCATTTGTTAGACCAAAGTCAAAACTATGACCACAATTTTTCCTCTCTCTCTCTCTCTCGTTGAGACCAAGCTCCGTAACAGTAAGTAATATATGTTAGTCTAAGTGTGAGGTCGCATTTACTGTAGTCGGGTGGCAGATGGGTTGCAGTAAAAGGTAGCAACTCTTACCTTCTCTTCTATCTCTATATAACTCTCGCCAGCTCTAACTCAGTTCGAGAACAACCTTTTCCTAGTTCGGAGGTCCTTAATTTGTTGTTGTTGTTGTGCAATGAGAGTCTCTGGTGGGGTGGCTCGATGGCTTGTGACCATTGTTGCATTACTCCTTGTCTCCTTGGTTTATGAAGCCACTGCCGAAGCCAGTGGTGTGGGTGATGAGAAGAACTTCTATGGCCGTCGGCATGGCTACGAGGGTGGCCTCGGCCATGGTATCTACAGCAAGGGGTTTAGGCATGAGTTTGGTCGTGGGAGGCTCGGAAGTGGTGGTTTTGACGGTGAAGCCGGAGGTGGACTCGGTGGAGGAGCTGGTGGCCTTGGTGGTGGAGCCGGCGGTGGGCTTGGTGGAGGTGGTGGTCTTGGGGATGGCGGAGGGCTCGGAGGCATTGGTGGGATTGGAGGTGGAGCTGAAGGAAGCACTGGCGGTGAATCCGGGGGTGCACTTGGAGGAGGTGCCGGAGCTGGAGGAGGGATTGGTGGTGGAGCAACGGGACGTGGCTTCGGTGGTGGAGTGGGAGTTGGCGGGGGCCTAGGAAGCGGCGGCGGCGGATTCGGGGTTGGATTTGGGGCTGGTGGAGGGTTTGGTGCAGGTGTTGGGTTTGGCGGAGGCTTTGGTGGAGGGTCTGGTGGTGGTGGTGGTGGAGGAGTAGGACTTGGTGGCGATGCCGAGGCTGGGTTCGGAGGTGGTCACTGATATGAAAGCAAATATCAACAGTTCTTTTTGTACGTCGTGTTATGTGTGTGGAACACAACATGGACAAATGTTCGAACGTAAAAAGTGTGATTCAAATTTGGCATCCGTTAAATATATTTAATTAAGATATATTATAAATTTGATTAAATTGTGACCATAGTTATCAACTAATAAAAAAAAGTTGATAATTGACATCCGTTTAATTATCAACTAATAAAAAAGTTTAATTATAATAAAATTTCTTAGAAAATTATATTGACGAAAGAGACTCCCATAATTATTCATTTTAGATTTTTTGCTCTTGTTTATAAATAAACATAATCTATTTGCTCCTGTTTATAAATAAACATAATCTACTGAGAGCAAATGTGTCAATACATGATATTATTGAGAGATTATACTCTCATCTCTTTTTAATTACATGAGTTAATCATTGAGAAATTTCATATTTTTTATTATCTTCTTTTGTCCCTAATCTAGTGCTCATAATGATCATGTAAAAGATAAGAAAATAGGTGAATTTAGTTCTCATTGCATATGTACATTACTTTGGGTTTTGGATCGGACGAGTCCTTACATATCAAATAAAAGATTTTTTGAATGACATTGAAAGGTATTCATCATAAATATGATTTATTACTATTTGATTTCAAATTTAGTATTAAAGTTTTTCATATAACAATAACATATTATATTTTTTATGCTTACAAGTAGTATCAGAGCCAAAAAAATTTAAATCAAATACCTTAGATTTATTTATTAACACCGTTCACTTGTGAAAATGTATCATTTGGTTTTGATTTATAATGCTTCAATGATTTGTGTATATTGTTGATCTACCTTTCTATTTAATCTATCATATTTCCTGCTTGCAGGTGATGCAAGGTTTCTTGCATTTGATTAATGGACCACAATGTCGCTTATTATCAATGATAGTATTGTTGAGGGCGACGGTCTTACTATCAATTGTGGGTAACAGTTGGTTACGCAACAAAATCATCGTGGGGTGCGATAGGCCTATGATGGCTATATTGGCTGCACACCGCCATTACATATGATTGTTGTAGTAGCATCGTTGCTAGTGGCAGCTACGATGACTACAATAGTGTTGCTGTCAATAGTGACTACAGTGATTGCAGTAGTGTTGCTGGAAATGTTGTGGCAATGTTGCTGCGGTGGCATCTGTTGGTCACGAGCCTTGTTATTGGACACCAAAGCCCAATAGTTATACTAAGCATAAGCGTGTGCATAGTCGCATCACAACAATGGTGAGGCTACTAGGCAACATGCGCGTACAACCGTGTATGGGCACTGACGACACAACACCACACAAGTGATAAGTAATGTTGCCACCTATAGCAGAAGTGTGTGCATAGTTGCATCACAACAATGGTGGGGCCACTAGACAGCAAATGCATACAACCGTGCATGGGCACTGACGACACAACACCACATAGGCGATAAGTAATAGTGCCACTATAGGTGGCAACATGCGGCGCACAAGTGACGATTGCATAATGCGGTGGACATGTAAAAGACTATAGCACATCGTAGCGAGCGCACTGGCAACAACCGTAGAAAGAGAAGTAGGGTTTGAATTTCAAAATTATGGTTTTACCCTTATAAATTTTATTAATTCTAATTTTATATCTTATAAAATTATAGTTTTACCCCTAAGAAATTGAGAATTTCTACTTTGTGTCCTTAATTATAAAATTGACCAATATGATTTATTATTAATCAAATATTTTGATTGAATCTGGTATTTTGATTGCTTGATTGGATTTAGATTTGATTAATTAAGTTTTGATTGAATTTAGAAAAAGTCAAAATTTTGATTAATTTTTGACTTACTTAATTGGACTAATTTTAGCCCAATTCTAGACTTACCTAATTAAATAGGGTTGATTGGTCTAATTCAGGATTTCATGTAGTATTATTAAAAATATATATAAATTATGATATTCTTTTATAGTTTTCTCATATGACATATTTTTGCATGTGATAATTAAACTCCAATTATTGTTTTTAGGTATTTGTTTAGTTATTTAGATGTATATCTTTAAGATTATGAAATTATATTTATTCTTTATGTAAAGAAATGATTTATATTTTATTATGATTACAATTATCATATAGGTTTTAATTTATGTAGATTAATATTTAATAATTATCATGATTATTATTTTGTTATTATTGAATTATTTTAGCATAAATTAGATTAAAGTATACTCAGTGAATATTATTTATAACTTATATCTCTGACTTTTATCTAACTAGTAGCTACCAGATAAACTTATGAGATATAAATTATAATAAATATTATCATTTGTAGGTAATTTGTATTTTATATTATTATATTGGTTTTAGTAGCATAGACTAATAACTTGTAAAATTATATTGAGAAATTAGTCCTAAATGATATTAAGAAAAATAATATTCATAATTATATACATAATTAGGAGATTTAGATAATCTCAAAGGAGAATTTACTTCAAATAATTATATGATGGAATATGATGATATTGTTTTGGATATCATTATAATTTATGATTTATATACGCAAAAGTAACAATACTATTATATAAAGATGGTATTAGTCCTCCGGTGTCCTATAGAGATAAAAAGTCTTAAATAAGGGAAAGGAAAGTTGCATACTAAATTTCTTAAAGAATCAATCAATATATCTATTTTAAGACAGTCCTAGTAATTCCTGAGATTTATTCTTGAATATCTTAATATTAATAACATAAGTTGTCTTATTTATATCAATTATTTTAAAATTCTTGATGAGAAATATCTTGGTTTTATGCACTAAACTAAGATCATTGTTGGCAAGCAAAATATCATTCACATATAAGACTAATATAATAAACTTGTTATCACTAACCTTTAGATATATGTATTAATCAATAATTTTTTAAAAAAAAATTGAAGGAAACAATAGTATTATAAAACTTTATATATAAATTTTTACTAATATTTGAAAGCTTGTTTAATACCATAAACATATTTTCTAAGTTTGCAAGTCCAAATTTTCTTTTTCTTGAATTCTTGAAGTTGTTTCATATAGATTTTATCATCTATATCTCCATTCTAAAATATTATTTTCATATTCATCTAATGTAATTCAAGATTATAACGAGTTACTAATACCATGATGATCTTTAACAAATTCTTTTTAGAAATTAGAAAAAAAATCACGTTATAGTTGATGTTTTTTTTTTAGGAAAACATTTGATCACAAGTTTTATATCGTTCGATATCGTTCGTTGAGTCAAGTTTTATCTTAGAGATCTATTTGCATCTAATCTTTTTACAGGACAATTCAATGAGTTCTCAAATACTATTCTCGTTTATGATTTTTATTTTTATTTCATCGCATCAGATTACTTTTCAGAAACTTTATTTTCTATAACTTATGAAATTCTCTACATCATAAAAGAACAATATGATGATGAGATACTCATCACCAGTAACCTCACAATTGTTCCCCATGCATATATATATATATATATATAGAGAGAGAGAGAGAGAGAGAGAGAGAGAGAGAGAGTTAAGTGCACGCGGATATCATTGGCATTCGGAGATCAGTTTTCTGTACCATCCGAGACGCCATTCAACTTGCACTGCTGCGTATGGTTTGACTTCCGGCGTCCCGTGGTCTCATTTGTTAGACCAAAGTCAAAACTATGGCCACAGTTTTTCCCCTCTCTCTCTGTCTCTCTCTCCCCTTGTTGAGACCAAGCTCCGTAACAGTAAGTAATATATGTTAGTCTAAGTGTGAGGTCGCATTTACTGTAGTCGGGTGGCAGATGGGTTGCAGTAAAAGGTAGCAACTCTTACCTTCTCTTCTATCTCTATATAACTCTCGCCAGCTCTAACTCAGTTCGAGAACAACCTTTTCCTAGTTCGGAGGTCCTTAATTTGTTGTTGTTGTTGTGCAATGAGAGTCTCTGGTGGGGTGGCTCGATGGCTTGTGACCATTGTTGCATTACTCCTTGTCTCCTTGGTTTATGAAGCCACTGCCGAAGCCAGTGGTGTGGGTGATGAGAAGAACTTCTATGGCCGTCGGCATGGTTACGAGGGTGGCCTCGGCCATGGTATCTACAGCAAGGGGTTTAGGCATGAGTTTGGTCGTGGGAGGCTCGGAAGTGGTGGTTTTGACGGTGAAGCCGGAGGTGGACTCGGTGGAGGAGCTGGTGGCCTTGGTGGTGGAGCCGGCGGTGGGCTTGGTGGAGGTGGTGGTCTTGGGGATGGCGGAGGGCTCGGAGGCATTGGTGGGATTGGAGGTGGAGCTGAAGGAAGCACTGGCGGTGAATCCGGGGGTGCACTTGGAGGAGGTGCCGGAGCTGGAGGAGGGATTGGTGGTGGAGCAACGGGACGTGGCTTCGGTGGTGGAGTGGGAGTTGGCGGGGGCCTAGGAAGCGGCGGCGGCGGATTCGGGGTTGGATTTGGGGCTGGTGGAGGGTTTGGTGCAGGTGTTGGGTTTGGCGGAGGCTTTGGTGGAGGGTCTGGTGGGGGTGGTGGAGGAGTAGGACTTGGTGGCGATGCCGAGGCTGGGTTCGGAGGTGGTCACTGATATGAAAGCAAATATCAACAGTTCTTTTTGTACGTCGTGTTACGTGTGTGGAACACAACATGGACAAATGTTGACCGTAAAAAGTGTGACTCAAAATTGGCATCCGTTAAATATATTTAATTAAGATATATTATAAATTTGATTAAATTGTGACCATAGTTATCAACTAATAAAAAAAAGTTGATAATTGACATCCGTTAAATTAATTATTATTTTTTTTAATTTTACTGATAATTATCAATTAATAAAATTTTTTAATTATAATAAAATTTCTTAGAAAATGATATTGATGAGAAAGACTTTTATACTTATTTATTTTAGACTCTTTACTCTCGTCTATGAATAGATATGATCTTCTAAGGACTCAAAGAGATATATGATATTATTGAGAGATTATAGAAATTCTCTCAATCTATTTTTAATTATGTAAATTAATCATTGAGAAATAACAGATCTTTTATTATCTTCTCTTGTTCATAATCTATCGTTTATAATGATCCTATATGAAAAAAGACAAATTTAGTTCTCATTGTAGATTGATATCACTTTGAGTTTCGGATCCGACAACGATGTCCTTGCATATCAAATAAAGGTTTTCTAGCGTAAGAGGTGGGCGAACAAAAAAAGAACGATATAGAAAAAAAAAAGAGAGAGAGGAAGAAGGGAGAAAACTAAAAGGTTTTTGTTAGACGTTGTGAAACTATGTTGGCTTTAGTTTAAATTTGATATGAAGAATCATTGCAACAAACTCTACAATCCTAATTATATCAATTTATAATTTATCCCTTCTAAGATGCTTTTATGATATATGGTGAGATCTAAACCTGAATCAAGATTTTATCTTTTTGATATTATTATTATCTTTTAGTTATTCTAAAAGATTTATTATAAATTTATTATTATTATTAGTAATAGTCGAGGTTTGAAATGGACTATGATCCCATAATTTTTTTTGTATTAAATTTTTTATATAAAAATTTAATGTCTCATTTTATGATTGATTCATTGTTCTTTTATGTTGCTTTAGGTAATATTTTTTTTGATAATAAATTAATATTTTGATGAGGAACTTATTTTAATAAACAAGAGTAAAAATAATTATTCCGTTTTTCCCGACACTTTTTAAGTTGTTGCCCGAGTTACGACAGGAATCAACTTCCCTGCATTGTTTGACGCGGTCAAAATAGCACATGAAATAATCTACATTTGCTTCTCGCTGCTGCATGAGTCGAGTCAAGCCCACGAGCTTCAACTTGCTGCAAGGTTCTCAATAAATTTCTTGTAGCCACGAAAGGTCTCATTCGTCTACTTAAAGCCCCTCTCTCCTTCAAGTCCTGAAGAGAATCTAAAATTGTGCTACAGGCACCAATCCAAGAATTTCTTTGCCCTCACTCCTATGTCTGGCATTTCTTTAGTGCATTCCTTGGCTTGCATGCAATCCCAGAGAACTTTCCCAAGCTAAGAACTCATTCCATTCCCACAAACCACTATATAAAAAACCCTCCACTGTGTTTCTTCCTCCCACAGCCAGCCGAGCCGATCGCCATGGTCGCCAGCGGCAGCAACGGCGAGAACCACCAGCGCAACATGCAGCACGAGCTCAGAGACATGATCTCGACGCTCACCAATCGCCTGATGGCGCTCGGTCGGTCCACGGCGCGCTCCGAAGCAAAGAGCCAGGAGGCCGGTGACGCCGCCGACCACGGCCTCAGGGTCGTCACGCTGGCCGGCGACAACAAGGGAGCGTCCATGAAGGCGGACATGGAGGAATTGATGGACACCCATGGCGGGGTGTACGACGACGACGACAGCGGCATGTGCACCCACGCCAACAGCAACTTCCAGGCCGTGAACAACTCGATTGTTCTTGGTGGGAGCTGCTCCGCGGAGGATCCAGGTGTCCATCTGGTCATATCAGAGTACTCAGAGGAGGAGGAAGATGAGGAGGATGATGATGACGATGATGAACATGAGAAGCACGGGAAGGAGGAGAAGAAGGAAAAGAAGAAAAAAGAAAAAGATGAGAAGAAGAAGAAGAAGAAGAAGGAAAAGGATGAGAAGAAGCAGCAGGAGAAAAGCAAAGATAGCACCAAAAAAGAGTTGGAAGTCGAGTAGGGAGAGTGGGAAAAAGGCAATAACAGTTCAAGAGTTTGGGAGAACAATAATTCTTCTACTCACAACGTTGATGCTTGATATGTCAAATTGGATTTAGATTTGATTAATTAAGTTTTGATTGAATTTAGAAAAAGTCAAAATTTTGATTAATTTTTGACTTACTTAATTGGACTAATTTTAGCCCAATTCTAGACTTACCTAATTAAATAGGGTTGATTGGTCTAATTCAGGATTTCATGTAGTATTATTAAAAATATATATAAATTATGATATTCTTTTATAGTTTTCTCATATGACATATTTTTGCATGTGATAATTAAACTCCAATTATTGTTTTTAGGTATTTGTTTAGTTATTTAGATGTATATCTTTAAGATTATGAAATTATATTTATTCTTTATGTAAAGAAATGATTTATATTTTATTATGATTACAATTATCATATAGGTTTTAATTTATGTAGATTAATATTTAATAATTATCATGATTATTATTTTGTTATTATTGAATTATTTTAGCATAAATTAGATTAAAGTATACTCAGTGAATATTATTTATAACTTATATCTCTGACTTTTATCTAACTAGTAGCTACCAGATAAACTTATGAGATATAAATTATAATAAATATTATCATTTGTAGGTAATTTGTATTTTATATTATTATATTGGTTTTAGTAGCATAGACTAATAACTTGTAAAATTATATTGAGAAATTAGTCCTAAATGATATTAAGAAAAATAATATTCATAATTATATACATAATTAGGAGATTTAGATAATCTCAAAGGAGAATTTACTTCAAATAATTATATGATGGAATATGATGATATTGTTTTGGATATCATTATAATTTATGATTTATATACGCAAAAGTAACAATACTATTATATAAAGATGGTATTAGTCCTCCGGTGTCCTATAGAGATAAAAAGTCTTAAATAAGGGAAAGGAAAGTTGCATACTAAATTTCTTAAAGAATCAATCAATATATCTATTTTAAGACAGTCCTAGTAATTCCTGAGATTTATTCTTGAATATCTTAATATTAATAACATAAGTTGTCTTATTTATATCAATTATTTTAAAATTCTTGATGAGAAATATCTTGGTTTTATGCACTAAACTAAGATCATTGTTGGCAAGCAAAATATCATTCACATATAAGACTAATATAATAAACTTGTTATCACTAACCTTTAGATATATGTATTAATCAATAATTTTTTAAAAAAAAATTGAAGGAAACAATAGTATTATAAAACTTTATATATAAATTTTTACTAATATTTGAAAGCTTGTTTAATACCATAAACATATTTTCTAAGTTTGCAAGTCCAAATTTTCTTTTTCTTGAATTCTTGAAGTTGTTTCATATAGATTTTATCATCTATATCTCCATTCTAAAATATTATTTTCATATTCATCTAATGTAATTCAAGATTATAACGAGTTACTAATACCATGATGATCTTTAACAAATTCTTTTTAGAAATTAGAAAAAAAATCACGTTATAGTTGATGTTTTTTTTTTAGGAAAACATTTGATCACAAGTTTTATATCGTTCGATATCGTTCGTTGAGTCAAGTTTTATCTTAGAGATCTATTTGCATCTAATCTTTTTACAGGACAATTCAATGAGTTCTCAAATACTATTCTCGTTTATGATTTTTATTTTTATTTCATCGCATCAGATTACTTTTCAGAAACTTTATTTTCTATAACTTATGAAATTCTCTACATCATAAAAGAACAATATGATGATGAGATACTCATCACCAGTAACCTCACAATTGTTCCCCATGCATATATATATATATATATATATAGAGAGAGAGAGAGAGAGAGAGAGAGAGAGAGAGAGAGAG
>LVTN01000123.1:234832-294045 GCA_001649415.1 Musa itinerans | reverse complement strand
AAATTTCTTGTAGCCACGAAAGGTCTCATTCGTCTACTTAAAGCCCCTCTCTCCTTCAAGTCCTGAAGAGAATCTAAAATTGTGCTACAGGCACCAATCCAAGAATTTCTTTGCCCTCACTCCTATGTCTGGCATTTCTTTAGTGCATTCCTTGGCTTGCATGCAATCCCAGAGAACTTTCCCAAGCTAAGAACTCATTCCCTTCCCACAAACCACTATATAAAAAACCCTCCACTATGTTTCTTCCTCCCACAGCCAGCCGAGCCGATCGCCATGGTCGCCAGCGGCAGCAACGGCGAGAACCACCAGCGCAACATGCAGCACGAGCTCAGAGACATGATCTCGACGCTCACCAATCGCCTGATGGCGCTCGGTCGGTCCACGGCGCGCTCCGAAGCAAAGAGCCAGGAGGCCGGTGACGCCGCCGACCACGGCCTCAGGGTCGTCACGCTGGCCGGCGACAACAAGGGAGCGTCCATGAAGGCGGACATGGAGGAATTGATGGACACCCATGGGGGGGTGTACGACGACGACGACAGCGGCATGTGCACCCACGCCAACAGCAACTTCCAGGCCGTGAACAACTCGATTGTTCTTGGTGGGAGCTGCTCCGCGGAGGATCCAGGTGTCCATCTGGTCATATCAGAGTACTCAGAGGAGGAGGAAGATGAGGAGGATGATGATGACGATGATGAACATGAGAAGCACGGGAAGGAGGAGAAGAAGGAAAAGAAGAAAAAAGAAAAAGATGAGAAGAAGAAGAAGAAGAAGAAGGAAAAGGATGAGAAGAAGCAGCAGGAGAAAAGCAAAGATAGCACCAAAAAAGAGTTGGAAGTCGAGTAGGGAGAGTGGGAAAAAGGCAATAACAGTTCAAGAGTTTGGGAGAACAATAATTCTTCTACTCACAACGTTGATGCTTGATATGTCAAAATGAAGAGTCAATAAAAGAGTCAATAAAAGGGCCATGAATTTGCCCCCCCATATATAACAATGAAAACAATTTCCTACCAAGATGATGTACAAGTAGATTATTTTGAATCTGATAAGACTGCAGCATTTTGATATGAACTTGTTATTGCAATGCTGCATAAAACTGTGCCTGATTTGGGAAGAACAGTAATATGTTTTCAACTGCACTGTTGGTTAATTGTTCTTATCAATTCACTCTTTTTTCTTTTTTTTTACCTATAGAACAGTAAATGATTGATATGCTTTGAATAACATTGCACAACATATGTTATATGTATTATGAATTTTTTCCACTCAGTGGCCACTACAGCATCAAATGTCAGGTAATTGCATCTCTATCTGTATCAGCTCATGTTGACTGTAAATGATACATGAATCCAGCACAGATTTAATAATCATATACTGAAAGGGTTGGCAAACTTGTATCAGAACCCATTCACTGACATCACTGCATGCTCTACAGTTTCAACTTAATCGGGAATATGTACTGGCACCTAAGAAAGATCAAGGATAATACTACAGGATGGATGCCCAAATCCTAGAGAGAGCTTGGTAGCAGTAACTTTGTTGCTGATACCAAGTTGATCCATCCTAAAGAATAGAGACCACTGCTCATGATGTTTGTCTCACATCAGTGCATCATAGAGAGGTTAAAGCAAACTGTTGCCAACTACAGTGGAGGTTTCTGAAATTGATAATTAAGAACAGAGACACCACAACTATTTTAGCTACCCAGCATCATGATGTCTTCTATCGATGTCTTACAGTTGTATCATATGCATCATAGGGAGGATAGAGAAAACTCATCGAATACTTTTGTGATGTGCCAAGATTTTTTTTCATGCTTATCTAAAACATAGAAAAAGAAAATGTTGCATAGATACTGAAAAGCCTGAAATTGATACATAACTGCATACTATCAGGCCATTTACTTGTGACATCAAAGAATAACAGGCATCAAACATTTTAACCCACTGACAGAGACATCATATTCATACCCTGTACAGTAGCCCTGAGGGGATGCTCTTATGATTCACTTTAAACTCTTCCTACAGTGTTAGCTGAAAGGAATTCAAGTTATAGGAAATCATTTCCAGATAACTCATTTTGACCTGAACATATAATTCTAAATAGCAACTTTTGTTCAAGGCATTGCTCTCACTCAACACCCCAAAACACAAAAAGAATGTTTCAATTTCTCCAGATATCGACCAAGCATGACAAATTTAGGCACAGAAGATAAATGAATATGCGAATGAAATTGCCAAATCACAATAGTATTATAAAACTTTATATATAAATTTTTACTAATATTTGAAAGCTTGTTTAATACCATAAACATATTTTCTAAGTTTGCAAGTCCAAATTTTCTTTTTCTTGAATTCTTGAAGTTGTTTCATATAGATTTTATCATCTATATCTCCATTCTAAAATATTATTTTCATATTCATCTAATGTAATTCAAGATTATAACGAGTTACTAATACCATGATGATCTTTAACAAATTCTTTTTAGAAATTAGAAAAAAAATCACGTTATAGTTGATGTTTTTTTTTTAGGAAAACATTTGATCACAAGTTTTATATCGTTCGATATCGTTCGTTGAGTCAAGTTTTATCTTAGAGATCTATTTGCATCTAATCTTTTTACAGGACAATTCAATGAGTTCTCAAATACTATTCTCGTTTATGATTTTTATTTTTATTTCATCGCATCAGATTACTTTTCAGAAACTTTATTTTCTATAACTTATGAAATTCTCTACATCATAAAAGAACAATATGATGATGAGATACTCATCACCAGTAACCTCACAATTGTTCCCCATGCATATATATATATATATATATATATAGAGAGAGAGAGAGAGAGAGAGAGAGAGAGAGAGAGAGAGGCACACGGGATTTTATTTCGTCGAACAAATCATAAGGAAGAGCGACAGTCCGTAGTCAGTTCTTAGGCCTAAACTCGATGCCTTGAACGATGAGTCCCCACTTCCAGTTCATCTCCGTCACCTGACGGAACCTGAAGCGGACACTTTCTTCGTAATCATCATTGAGGAACTCTCCCATTTCGATCTCCATCCATCCGTCATCTCTGGCACGGGGGATTTGTGTGGTTGGATCGGTAGTCCTACGTCTACCTGGTTTCAGGATTACTCTGGTTTCAGATACATGAGCTCCAATACTAATCGATGCTTCTTGCACCGGCGATTGAAATCCTCCCGAATTTTCCTGCAGCTGAAAGATGAAGTAGGCAGCATAACATGTTTTAGGAGATAGCATGGTACTTGTGATTTCGCCACCAAGATCTAACCAACAGACTCGCAAGAGCTGAGCCACCTCCGCAAACCTGTGACACAAAGACGAGAGGACATAAACATTTGCTCTGTTGAAGTTGCCCATGATTTGGAAGGGAAGGGAAGCGAAGGCAACGTGGAAGTAAAAGCACAATTGCAGGATATCAGAACACACCTCGATTCGTAATCGGAAGTGAAGGTCCAGTATCTGTTGTCACCTCCCCAAGTAATCCGTAGATCCCTAGAGGATACCATCAAGCAGGTCCTGCCGGTTGACCTCTCCAGTGCAAAGCTCTGCAATTCCAACGTCCATGCCAATCTGTGATCTTCCTAGGGACTCGTCGCAGGTAACAAGATCTAACTAATTTCCTGCACATGCGTACGCTACACCAACGTATCTTACAGAGAGACGATTACCTTGTTGCCGCCGTCGATGAGGATGGAATCGCAGAGGCGGAAAAACAGCTCCTTCTTGGAGGAGAACTCGATGGGAGCCACCGCCCGTGGTAGGATCTCATCGATATTGGACGGCAGGAACCGCTTCCACAGCTCGTCCGACGACGAAGCTACTCGGAAGAGACGGGAGACGGCCGATGATCTGCCGGCGTCAGCGGGGGTCGTGAAGGCGAGCACCTTGGAGACGACGTCGCTCGGCATATCATCGAGGCTCTTCACTGCTTCCATCTTCTCTCGATGTTTTCTTTGTTTCTTGTCACTTCTTGATCTATTTCAATTGGGCATGAGAAGCCTGCCGGGTCGCCGGAGAGTTGACTACGACGTTCGGCCCTTCTCGCTCTCTCTTTTAGATCCGTGCCATATCAGCGATCATTGCTTGTTGGGCCTGGCCCACGGGCTTCGACCGGATCATAGGGGCATTGAGTCTGATTAATTATTTAAAAAAAAATGGGGTCGTGCGCGGCGTGAGAGATGGGCGAACGGAAAAGGAACGTAAGCGGAGAAAACTAAGGTTTTGAAATTTTTAATAGATGGTCAAGCAGCTAAAGATCTACGATTTAATAATAAATTAATATTTTTGATAAGGAATCTATTTTGATATATAAGAGTAAAAAATAATTATTTTATTTTTCCCAACACTCTTTTAAGAGTCAAAATAGCACATGAAATAATCTACATTTGCTTCTCGCTGCTGCATGAGTCGAGTCAAGCCCACGAGCCTCAACTTGCTGCAAGGTTCTCAATAAATTTCTTGTAGCCACGAAAGGTCTCATTCGTCTACTTAAAGCCCCTCTCTCCTTCAAGTCCTGAAGAGAATCTAAAATTGTGCTACAGGCACCAATCCAAGAATTTCTTTGCCCTCACTCCTATGTCTGGAATTTCTTTAGTGCATTCCTTGGCTTGCATGCAATCCCAGAGAACTTTCCCAAGCTAAGAACTCATTCCATTCCCACAAACCACTATATAAAAAACCCTCCACTGTGTTTCTTCCTCCCACAGCCAGCCGAGCCGATCGCCATGGTCGCCAGCGGCAGCAACGGCGAGAACCACCAGCGCAACATGCAGCACGAGCTCAGAGACATGATCTCGACGCTCACCAATCGCCTGATGGCGCTCGGTCGGTCCACGGCGCGCTCCGAAGCAAAGAGCCAGGAGGCCGGTGACGCCGCCGACCACGGCCTCAGGGTCGTCACGCTGGCCGGCGACAACAAGGGAGCGTCCATGAAGGCGGACATGGAGGAATTGATGGACACCCATGGCGGGGTGTACGACGACGACGACAGCGGCATGTGCACCCACGCCAACAGCAACTTCCAGGCCGTGAACAACTCGATTGTTCTTGGTGGGAGCTGCTCCGCGGAGGATCCAGGTGTCCATCTGGTCATATCAGAGTACTCAGAGGAGGAGGAAGATGAGGAGGATGATGATGACGATGATGAACATGAGAAGCACGGGAAGGAGGAGAAGAAGGAAAAGAAGAAAAAAGAAAAAGATGAGAAGAAGAAGAAGAAGAAGAAGGAAAAGGATGAGAAGAAGCAGCAGGAGAAAAGCAAAGATAGCACCAAAAAAGAGTTGGAAGTCGAGTAGGGAGAGTGGGAAAAAGGCAATAACAGTTCAAGAGTTTGGGAGAACAATAATTCTTCTACTCACAACGTTGATGCTTGATATGTCAAAATGAAGAGTCAATAAAAGAGTCAATAAATGGGCCATTCATTCCCCCCCCCATATATAACAATGAAAACAATTTCCTACCAAGATGATGTACAAGTAGATTATTTTGAATCTGATAAGACTGCAGCATTTTGATATGAACTTGTTATTGCAATGCTGCATAAAACTGTGCCTGATTTGGGAAGAACAGTAATATGTTTTCAACTGCACTGTTGGTTAATTGTTCTTATCAATTCACTCTTTTTTTTTTTTTTAACCTATAGAACAGTAAATGATTGATATGCTTTGAATAACATTGCACAACATATGTTATATGTATTATGAATTTTTTCCACTCAGTGGCCACTACAGCATCAAATGTCAGGTAATTGCATCTCTATCTGTATCAGCTCATATTGACTGTAAATGATACATGAATCCAGCACAGATTTAATAATCATATACTGAAAGGGTTGGCAAACTTGTATCAGAACCCATTCACTGACATCACTGCATGCTCTACAGTTTCAACTTAATCTGGAATATGTGCTGGCACCTAAGAAAGATCAAGGATAATACTACAGGATGGATGCCCAAATCCTAGAGAGAGCTTGGTAGCAGTAACTTTGTTGCTGATACCAAGTTGATCCATCCTAAAGAATAGAGACCACTGCTCATGATGTTTGTCTCACATCAGTGCATCATAGAGAGGTTAAAGCAAACTGTTGCCAACTACAGTGGAGGTTTCTGAAATTGATAATTAAGAACAGAGACACCACAACTATTTTAGCTACCCAGCATCATCATGATGTCTTCTACCAATGTCTTACAGTTGTATCATATGCATCATAGGGAGGATAGAGAAAACTCATCGAATACTTTTGTGATGTGCCAAGATTTTTTTTCATGCTTATCTAAAACATAGAAAAAGAAAATGTTGCATAGATACTGAAAAGCCTGAAATTGATACATAACTGCATACTATCAGGCCATTTACTTGTGACATCAAAGAATAACAGGCATCAAACATTTTAACCCACTGACAGAGACATCATATTCATACCCTGTACAGTAGCCCTGAGGGGATGCTCTTATGATTCACTTTAAACTCTTCCTACAGTGTTAGCTGAAAGGAATTCAAGTTATAGGAAATCATTTCCAGATAACTCATTTTGACCTGAACATATAATTCTAAATAGCAACTTTTGTTGAAGGCATCGCTCTCACTCAACACCCCAAAACACAAAAATAATGTTTCAATTTCTCCAGATATCAACCAAGCATGACAAATTTAGGCACAAAAGGTAAATGAATATGAGAATGAAATTGCCAAATTGATGCAAGGACTTCTAATCACCTTCCACTGGTTATCAATGTGACCAAGTGATCAAATTTTACAAAATACTTCCACGAAAATACCAAACTGATGATACTAATTCATATCATAGAGCCTCGACATAATGGTTTCCAAAATGACCACACTACTTATATATATACACACACATTCAAGAATTGTCAGGGATGATAAGGAGATGAACTTCCGAAAGAAATGTTTCCACTAGAATTCAAAAAATAAAAAATGATGTAAAAATTTATCAACAAGTGAAAGGTGATCCCCAGGATTTGCCTTGAAACCAAGGCATAGCCTAAGGCATCAAGATAAAAGCCCAAGAAGTTTTACTTAGCAGATAATTTTGACAACATGCAAAAACTGATGAAATGACTATGTTATTTTTAAGAAAATAACAGTTCTACACGCCTTAAACTCATAGGATGAGTTAAGAACATTAAGAAGAACTCACAATGTATAATGCTCAGAAACATTAATCTACAGACACAGACAGCAACATAGTAGTTCATTACCACCCGAAGTGCCGAGGCAACAAGCAGCAGCTTGGAAAACAAGAAATAATGTATAAAAACATTACATCTACTTGTTGGATACTCAGAGATAAAGATAACTTAAAATCAGCTTCTCCTACTCAATCATTATCCAAAAATGCACGAACCAATTTCATTCTAAATAGTAATTGAAAAATGTAAATACAAGTCAGCACAAAATGAATCAGAAAGATCAAACGCAGTGTGATATCTGAATTAAAACGTTTACCCAAATTCAAAATGTGCGTCCGGTTGAATAAGAAATTCTCTTAACTGCAGTTTATACAATTAGCATTAGAAAACAACACAATCATCATAAACAAACGAAAACAAGATAAGAAGTACAAATATAAAGATTCCGGAAATTACCAGATATTTAAAATTGCAAACTAGTCGAAACATTCATCAAAATAATACATTTTTAGCGTCCAAGTCCAGCGCTAGATTAAAAGCTTAAAAGGAAACGTGTGAGGCAACTGTCGAACCAGTAAGACCAAAATATTCGAACTTCTAAATGGCACGCCAATAGGGACAAAGCAACCGTGCAGATACAGGGAAAGCGAGCTCACTGAGAGGAGGAAATGGGCGGGGTGGGGGCACCAGCCTGCTATCGACGCCGGGGAGGTCGGCCATGGTGAGAGCCGCGAGCATGCAGAAGGTCTCCTTGTTGACCACGATGTGTTCGACCTTGATGGGCGACTCATCAGGAACGAAGTCCATGCGGCGCTCGCGCTCCTCCTACTGGAAATTGAGAAAGACGCCGCGAATAGGGCCCCCCCCGGATCTGGCGCATGACATGGGTGGTGAACCCCGTGATCTAGTTGCGGAGCCGCCTCGACGGGTCGATGGCCAACTCCACCAGGATCTTCTTGTTGATGTAGAAGTCAAGGGTCGCCCGCGAGTAGTACCGCTGGATCTCCTGGCGGAGCGACTTCTTCACCGTCTTCGTCCAGTCGCGCCCCATCATCATGGAGACGGCTCACTCTTCTTATCCGGAAGGGGGCGGTGCGATGAGATTTTTAGATCACCGCGCCTTCCCTCCTATTTCGGTTTTTGGGCGGAGAGCACAACAAAGAAGGGGTCGGGTAACGGCGTTATGGTCAGTGACCCGAGCTAAGTCTCAAAACCGAGTCGGTTCGACATCACGTGACGTTAGTGAGTTCTAACTCGGATTATACAGTATTTGACATTTAAATATTAACACACCACTCATTTTTAAGATTAGAAATAAAAAAACACTTATCTCTCGATAGGTATCTCGTGCGTGTCTCGTACTACTGCTCTGCGTTCTCAGGTCAATGGGCTCTCTTCCCCATCCCGATCTCCGTCTCCGGATCCTAATCCTCTTGTTGTCTCTCACGCCCCTCACTTCCTCTACTCCTGACTACGACGCGGAGGAGCTGCTGCGTTCTGCGAACGAGGACAAGGAATGGCTGGTCTCCGTCCGGCGGCGCATCCACGAGCACCCGGAGCTCCGATTCCAGGAACACAACACCAGCGCCCTCATCCGCGCCCAACTCGACCGCCTCGGGGTCCCATACTCCTTCCCTTACGCCGGTACCGGCGTCGTCGCCCAGGTCGGCTCCGGCATGCCCCCCGTCATCGCCCTTCGTGCCGATATGGATGCCCTCCCCCTCCAGGTACCTAGAAACCGTCTCCTTCGTTTTGATCTTGGAATCCTATTGCAACGACGGCATTTCTAGGTGAAAAATCGGGGTTTTTCACGAAGTTGTCGCCTTTGTGTCCGTGGGAATAGGAATTGGTGGATTGGGAGCACAAGAGCAAGAATGATGGGGTGATGCATGGGTGCGGGCACGACGCTCATGTGGCGATGTTGCTTGGTGCTGCGAAATTGCTAAACCAGCGCCAGAGCAAACTCAAGGTAGTTTCTTTTTTCGTTGCCCCTCTTATTAGGTGCACTGTACTTTGTTCCAGAAGGGGTTGTTTCATGTCACCGTTGTTGATTATGTTGCATGGCGCCCTAGTCCATTCCCTAATTCAGAGCTTCTCGAAATATTACCTCAGAACTGTTCATTGCCCTGTTCTCTGGACGCTTTACCCTCTTGTTTCTGTTATTAATCTGAAAAATAAACGACAAGGTGAGGCAATTGGTATATGATTAGGTAGAAACATATACATCATAGAATAATATGAGATATCAAGTATGATAAAATCAAAGCCTTCTGGGTATATTAGCATGGCAGAAGTTGTTTCCTGAACATCATTATGGGATTAGTTCAATGGAAAGAGCAGCTGAGATGACACTTTTTTATATGTGAAGGTGATCCATGGTACTTCCAAGAAGCAACATAGCCCTGTATTATTATTTGACTTATTTTTCTGTGTTGATTCTTTTCTCATTGTCTTCTATACAACAGCATGTCATAAAGAAACCTGTAATCAGCTTGTAACAATAATCCAACTTTTTTTTGGCACACTTTTAGTCTTGGTCTGTCATACCGAAGCGTACTGCCTGGTACGGGCGATACGTACCGGTCCAATAGGTTATCGATACGCGGACCGCTCGCTACCGAGCTGTACGTATCGGTTTCGACTGTAGCACTGTAGCAATATATTACAGAACTATAGTATTGCACCGTAGCACTGTAACAGTATATTATGGTATTTCTCATTGTCTTCTATACAACAGCATGTCACAAAGAAACCTGTAATCAGCCTGTAACAATAATCTAACTTTTTTTGGGCACACTTTTAGTCATGGTCTGTCATACCGAAGCGTACTGTCCGGTATGGGCGATACGTACCGGTCCGATATGTTACCGATACGCGGACCGCTCACTACCGAGCTGTACGTATCGGTTTCGATTGTAACACTGTAGCAGTGTATTACAGTACTATAGTATTGCACCGTAGCACTGTAACAGTATATTATGGCACTGTAGTAGTGCACTGTAGCACTGCTACAGTGCTCGATACACCTGGGTGTACCGCTCGGTACACCCATACCGTACCGTACTGAGCCCAGATCGAAACACCGGTATGGTACGGTATTACGAACCTTGCTTTTAGCATTAACTTTTGTGAAAGAAAAATGTTTCAGACACTTTGCCATGCCATTATCTCAATTCTCAGACTTCTGACAACACACTATTGAACTGATCTTCCTCCAACAAATTTCTACTGAGGATTGTTGTAGACATTTGTTGGAATTATGTACTAAATTAAAATCTACATAAAGATATCTACCACTGTCGTGTTACTCTGATCATGATCTAACATGCCATACCATTTGCAACTGCATTTCCAAGAAAATGATTGATTGTTGTTGCAGATTTGACTGCACATCAAGAATTTGATCTGGCTCACCAACTTTTGTTCTCCTGTTTCTTGCTGGATACAACGAATTCAGTATAGAAACATGCCTCTGGTCACTTAATGCAAACGTTATTTCTCATAAATGAACTTTATGAGCAGCTAAGTCAACTCTCTTGGAGAGAGATGATACAACTTGCTAGAAAGCAAGATCAGCTAGAAAGTAAAATCACTCACTGCATAAATATAAAATTTATGGATTATACATACCCAAAAATTGCTGTTTCCCATCCATTTTCCTTTTCTTAAGGGCCATCATCTCCTGCATTTGCTTCCAGTTTAGTATTCCAAGCTGTAGGTATTTTAGCTTTCCTTAAGTATGTAAATGAAAAAGGAAAATCTTTGGAGTTCTTTCTTTTGAGAAAGATTATCTACTTGATCATGTTGATCTCATAAGAAATGCACAACTTATGGCCATTTTGTTGGTGCGATTTAGATCAGCCTTTATAGACAAATGAATGGTACACCTCCTATATGACGCTACAGGGATTACTTGAGAAGCATGTTATTATACTGTTGCTTAGATCTTTTAATGGCCAAACAGATTTCTAATTGAAATTAATCCTTCTAATTGTGGATCTCACTGGCCAAGTTTAAGCTCATTTCTCATGGTTGAAATTCTGTCATTTCTCTAACCATGAAATGGATCCTGCAAGATCACTTGCTCTGGTCTAATTGATCTAATTTTCCCACTATTGACACTGTTTCTCTATAGTGAGTGAATCAAATTGGTAGAACATCAATATGTACCAGTTTTACAATTGAACAATACAACAACTCAAAACTTCAAGCTAGTAGGTTATAAGCCTCAAGAATTTTTTTCATCCCATACATTTTTAAGTGGTATTATTGTTGTTACTAGATTCCATTGTTCTCCTCTTTGCTTAAGAATTTTGTGAACAACACCGCAGCCATAGTTTGAAGTATCAGTTTAATCTGATCAGATTGGGATTAGTTAGAACCAAGGTCTGCAATACCGTACCGTACCGGAGTTTTGATTTGGGCTCGGTACGGTACGGTACGGGTGTACCAAGTGGTATACTAGGTGTAATGAGTACTGTAGCAGTGCTATAGTGCATTACTATAGTGCTGTAGTATACTGTTTACACTGTTTATAGTCTCGGTACGGTACGGTACGAGTGTACCGAGTGGTATACCAGGTGTACTGAGTACTGTAGCAGTGCTACAGTGCACTACTACATTGCTGTAGTATACTGTTTACACTATTTATAGTGCTATAGTGTACTACTACAGTGCTACAGTCGAAAACCGGTTCGTACCGCCCGATAGCGGGCGGTCCGCGTACCGGTAACCTGTCGGACCGATATGTACCGCCCGTACCGGGCGGTACACATCGTTACGGCAGACCTTGGTTAGAACGATGCATAACACCCAAGACATGATGATTGTCTTAAATTATGTTCTCAGAAACCTGATCCCAAATAATGGTACATATACTATTGGTAATGTTTGATATTTTACTATTATTTTTATTGATACCGGGTGGTAAATGTCAGTGTACGAAATGCCCAATGTACCAGCACATACTAGTTCAATAACTATCAAAACTAGTGTTGGACTAAAATTAAATCCTTGGTTACTTGTATTTGTTATTATTTTTGTTAAAAAATTAAGTAAAACAAAAAGACCTGCTGGATGGGTGGGAATATCTTATTTAAAGGGGTAGTCAATATATTTTTATTTCTTCTATAATTTCAGGAAAACATCAGTAGTTTTTAGATGATGTTTGACATATGCTAAGGCATAAGCTATACAAATAAAATTATATTTAAAAAAACTTGGGTAAATGGAACGATGTAATAATCAGTAAAGATATGCATGAATTTAAAATTTTATGAGAATTTTCTTGTGTATGACTTTGTTGGGAATTAAACCAAATCAACAAAGCATCAATAAATATCAAACACAGAAATCAACCTAGTAGGTTCTGGAATAACAGATGATTAGCTAGTAAGGATCACGGAGATTAGAGAAGATGAGATAGCTGTCAGTGGAAAATACTAGGTCTTTTCGAATATGGATCATTTAGTTGAATAACTGAAAGGCCATGACTGTGTAAAATCTGGCAGGACAAGGACCCAATAGTTTGTGGAAGCAGTCTTGGTTGGGGATTCTTTGGGAATAAGTTAGTCAGAATGGAGAGGTGAGCAAGAGGGCAATGACTATAGAATTCGTGTCTAAGAGTTTATGCACATGAGCAGAGGATGTAAGGTGTCTTTTCATAGATGTGAAATGATCAAACTATGATGCATGTTTGGAATAATAGATATCTGGTCTAAGACTACTCTCTGAATGCCTGTTAAAGGTGCAGCTGCACAAGGCTTTCCATGATCGCCTGGAGCCTCTACGAATGAAATGAGGTCATTTACTGGAATCAATGCCCTGCATGACAGAGTTGTTGGTTTCCAGTCCTTGTGCTTGTCTTGTTGGAGGGCATCTTCATGTGTCCCCAAAGAGATGCTGTTGGATTGGCCCATAAAGATGATTTTTTAACACACTCCATATTCTTAGTCATGTGGGACTATTATTCTTAAGGCTATTGTTCTTGAGTCATCCAGGAAACCTAACTGATGTTCATTCGAATTTAATCCTCACCTTTAGTTTTGGTTAAGGTTGACCAATATTATCGTAATTTAATAATCAGAGACTAGAGGGCAATGCAATTGTTGTTGCCTTCCTCTTTATCTTTTAACTATTATCTAGCATTAATACTATAACTTAAGATTTTGCTTTTAAGAACCTGTGGTGATACGTTAAGATTACTGATCGAGCAATGGCTTGTTTTTATATCGAACCCCAATTACCAGTACTTATGCTTACGTGTGTTGTTTTGTTTGCATTTTTCTTCGAATTCATGCTTTTAGTTATGGATCTAAATATAGATATGATTGTTCTTTTGGATGCATGTATCCTCTAAATATGCTTTTGGCTGCTCCTATGTTGAAGGGAACAGTGAGACTTATTTTTCAACCTGCAGAAGAGGGCGGTGCAGGTGCATCTCACATGATCAAGGATGGTGTTCTTGATGGTGTAGAAGCTATCTTTGGGATGCATGTCGACTATCAGGTACCTACAGGAAGTATTGAATCACATCCAGGGCCTACTCAGGCTGCTGTGTGCTTCTTTGAAGCAAAAATAGAAGGTAAAGCTGGAGAAGCTGCAAAACCTCATTTAAATGTGGATCCACTAGTTGCTGCATCATTTGCTATTCTGTCGATGCAACAGCTCATTTCCAGAGAAGATGACCCTTTACATAGCCAAGTATGTCATCATCTTCACTTATTTGCCATTTTCTTGCGTGTTTTGACTATTTCTTTTGTTTCACCAAACCAGTATTATATTTTTGCATCTAATATGAGTGGGCCTTGAAAAAGTCATGTGCCTCCTATAACTATATGTAGTCATGTGGTCACTGGTCACTTCTCCCAAATGCTAATGCTTATCACACCATAATCATTTTTCTGATCTATTTGATCAGATATTTTTTGGACCCTTAACATGAGGCAGATCATTTACGTATGGACTAACCGGTCTCTTCACTAATTTTTAATTGGCTTTTTTAGGTATAATTCACAAAGTCTGTTTATGCTTTACCTTGAAATTGTTTATTGCCTTAAACTTGGTCATTGTTATCTGAACCTTTTTTGATATTTTGAAGGTACTCTCGGTTACTTATGTCAAGGGTGGGAGCTCATTTGATGAAACCCCTCCATTTGTTGAATTTGGAGGTACCCTGAGGAGTATAACCACGGAGGGCTTGCATAGGCTTCAAAGAAGGGTAAAGGAGGTATGTTTACTGTACCAACTTTTTTCTTAAATGGCTTTGCATTTGCTACTCTCATCTATATATAACTCTATTACATTCAGTTTAGTGCTACCTGATTCTACAACCTAAATATTGACGTGGACTACCAATTTATTCTGTGCCTCGGAATCGTCTTACTGTATGGCACTCCATCTAAATATAGAGTGCTTTTGTATATCCTCAGGTAGTAGAAGGCCAGGCAGCTGTCCATCGATGTAAAGCACTTGTAAACATGTTAAAGGAGGATTTCCCATTCTACCCAGCCGTAGTAAATGATGCAGGGCTACATGATCATGTACAACAGGTTGGTGCACTTTTACTCGGTCGAGATAAGGTGAAGATGGGGAAGAAAATCATGGCCGGTGAAGATTTTGCGTTCTACCAACAGTTGATCCCAGGGATTATCTTTGCTACTGGAATTAAAAATGAGAGTGCTGGATCTGTCTATCCTGTTCACTCCCCCGATTTCTTCATTGACGAGAATGTCCTACCAATCGGGGCGGCATTACACACTGCAATCGCCGAACTGTACCTAAATCAGCACAGCAGTTAGGATAATGAAATGGTCACATCCTCTTGTTGACATAAAGAGTATGATATGTAGGGTCGTCTTCAAGATATGATATACGACAGTTTGAATACCAGGACCAAATAAGCATTGAACAGAGTAAGTTACATTGGATCATTATGGACAGCAGCATGTACAGGTGGCTTTGGTTCTCTTTTGGTTCCTCAATTTACTGCTTCCTAATAGCTTATCTGTTCAACATGATCCCCTTATAAGTGTCTACTTTTTCTATTAACTACTAGCCAATTCTTGGAAGGAAGCATAACTAGATCCTGTCCTAGTTTTTTACTCAGTTTCATTAATAATCTTAAGCTACCTACAAAACAATTGTTCCTGCTTTTGTGTTCCCTATTGATCATGTGATTCAGAAGATTTGAGCCACTGGTTTTCTATTGCTTGTTGGTGTAATGGAAAGCTGCTGCTTGCTATAACAAATCCATGGAAGAATCTCCTTAGTGGAGACGATATAAATCATAGAGAAACAGAAGAATGAAATCACTAGTGATGAGCTAAATAAGTTTTGACTTGATACTCAAATGTAAAATAAGCAAATGCCACGTTATGCTACATACTACATACATATGTGCATGGGGGGGGTTTCATGAGATGCAACAGGCATTAGGGTTCTCATCACCACAGAGCTGGGGAGGTGGTGGTGGAGGCTGCCGGATCACGTAGACTGGTATCCAATGCAGCATCCTCCTCGCCATCTCGTCTTCGCCGATGAAGCTGCTGTTCCAATATATCATCTTCTTTATCACGTCTGCTTCGCTGACTCCGGCGGCAGTGGCCTCTCCCCCGCCTTCTTTCTTCGGCTCCTCGTCGCCTCCCTTCTCTTCCTTACCGTCTCCGTCCTTGTTGCTGCCTGCAGAATCCTGTGGTTGGGGTGATTTCACTTCCTCCTTTTTCTCCTCTTTCTGCTTTTCCTCTTTCTTCCCTTCAGCGGGCGTCTCCTCGGGTTTCTTTTCTGCTTCTTCTTTCTACTCCTCCTTGGGTGGCTGGGGGACGATGCTGGCTACCTTCCCAGTTCGTCGACGAATGTACTCCACAAGCTTTTCTCCATTCATCGTGCCGGTCACAGTGACCTTGCCGGCGCTCAAGTCGGTGCCTTCCGCTTGCACCCCTGGGTGCTAGGCTAAACAAATTGGTTCCCATTGTCGCAGGCCATCCAATATATTCGTGTTAGATCTTCTGACATGCATGAGCATGCTATTCCACGCGTGATTTGGGCTTGGAGAAGGCTAAGAAGTAAGAGAAGGCAAAGGCAGAAGAAGATAGATACCTCGCATCTTGAGTCGTTTCGTCTTCAGCTGCTATGCACACGCCCCGCAGTGCATGTTCACAAGGAGCTCAACTGTTGTCATCCCACTCGCCTGTTCCAAATAATTTGCAATAGATTATGCAGGTGATATACCTAAACTTCGGATCCCAGATCTTATCAAACCTAATCTAATGCCAGCTAGGACGTATCATCGTCACCCTGAATGAAACTACTAGATTTTATCTTGCAAGAGAATTGCTTAGAGTTAAATCCCACAGAAGTTGGATTGTTCTTTGTGTTGGATTGAGACAATCCGCTATTAAGTATTCATCCAAGGTGTGGTTGGATCTTGCGATGCATCCATGGGTTGTACCTGGGACGGAACAGCTTCTGGTTTGTTGTCCCCCTCGGCGGGGGGAAGCGGACAGAGCACGCCGGCTTTTCTCATTGTTCTCTTTTGGATCATGGAGCACAGAGTTCGAGGGTCCACTATGCCTTCGACTGTGACCTGGTCCTGCGTCATGTCCACTTCAACACTTGCAACACCTGATGTGGGGATCTGCTAAGTTAGCATTCTGCATCGAGTTAGAGTAAGTGTTCAAAAAGGATCGAGCGAGTGAAACCTCTGCATTTGAGTATGGATTTCTCGATCTTCTTCGCACATCCAACACAGTGCAAGTCCACCGACAGGACGATGGGGGGAGGAGGTAACTGTCTTTGCTACCTCTTTCTTTTCTTCTGCCTTCTCTTCCTTCTTCTCTTCTTGTTTGGCCTCCGCTTCCTGTCAGATACGAAGGAATCGTAGACAAATCAAGCCCAATTC
Source organism: Musa itinerans (assembly GCA_001649415.1). Taxonomy (NCBI): domain Eukaryota; kingdom Viridiplantae; phylum Streptophyta; class Magnoliopsida; order Zingiberales; family Musaceae; genus Musa; species Musa itinerans. Next base: position 276,978 of record LVTN01000123.1, on the reverse strand, counting down.
CGTGGCTAAGAAAACTCTTCTTCGATACGATGGAATGCTCAAAACTTAGAAAAGAACTGCTATACCTGCTTAGCTTCGCCCATCGTGGAATCAGTAATTACACACTGATTCAGGAAGAAGAAACAGGCCAAGGACGAAGGCTCAAATAAGCAGAAGCCTTCTTACAAATACAACAGAAGCAGAGGCTAAAAGGTAGAATGTGATGGGGGATGAGGGAGACGAGGGTAGGGTGATTTATAGACAAAGGTAGGTGGGTGCCAAAGTAGAGGGATATGTTGACAACACGAGCAAACTAAAACATTTGCTAATTAGCCAACACTGTGTGTATATATAACATTTTGGGGAAACTTGGACTGTATCTTAAGGAAAGTTCTTTACGGATCATGCAGAAAACTGGAGAAAGATGAAGTGGTCCATAATCCTTGGGAAATTTATACCACTGATCCTTGAATGGTTTCAGAAGTTGGGTCAACTGAAATGACATGTAATGTTGATGGCAAAGATATTCTTTGTCTCCTTATAATGCAAATGCTCATTCTAAATATGAGGTTTAGATTCGATTTCAGGCAAGAAATATGATTTGATAGTAAGAATTGAAACAGAGATGGCAATGGACACAAGTCATGTGGCATGGACTTGGGCTGCTACTTACTACAATCAACAATGGAGATCAAAGTATTACTATCATAATTCTCTTTGACTTGCTTTTAAGCACAATACAAAGAGATAGTGCCTGAGATATTACAGGATTCTTGCAATGTCTGCAACTCATCTCCCTGTTCATGTGTTCTTTGTAGTCAGATTTCTAACGATTGGTTTTCTTTCTATACAGGTGTTATACAACAGTGATGCATAAATGATTCTCTTTGCACAATCATATCTATGATCGAAATGATGAGTTTCCTTGATATCTTAAATTGGCATGCTTCTGTAATCTTCTTCTAAAAGACCGAAAAATCTTTCCTCCTTTCTCCACCAACAAAAGCTATCAAAACATGAGGTGGATTCCTCCCTGCGAGCAAGCCTGTGCTCCTCTGTCTGGTGGTATCCTGACACAATGTACCATCAAGAGATGGGACTGCAAGAAATGATGGCTACGTGGAGGTGACTCAGACATGGTACCAAATGATAGCAACCTGACCTCCATTAATGGCTGCAACCGAGCATCACGTAAGCGAGGGGCCAAAAAAAGTCTCAGAACTCCTTTTTATTTAAATGCACCTTAGTTTCGCCTCTGCAAGTCTCACTCCACGTCTGCTGACAATGTACTGAGGCCATAGTTTAGTCAACTGGTAAGGTTGGATGGAACGAGGAGTGGCGTGGAGATGAAGGTGAAAGAAGAAGAAGGTAGAGATAGAAGTTTACGAATCAAAGCATATGATAGCTTAGATAATTATCATGGTGAGATGTTCGTCTCATGTGTGCGGCTCGATAGGTGTCATCTTTCGGCGGAAGTACCTCGCGAAAGCAAAAGGGAGGTGGGTGGGCAACAGGCTTTTCGAGCTTCGGTTCGGCTCTCATGGCGGAAACCACTGACGAGGGCGGATGGTATAGGATCAGATCAAGAAAGCGATGGAGGAGACTTAAATGGAATCATGTGGAGGCTCAAAGTAATTTTATTGGGATCGATTTAGTATCGAGACATGATAAGAATGATAAGAAGTTCTTAGTTCATTAAAGAGAATGGGTTGCATTGAGAATTTACTCCACCATCTCCTTTTTAACTTTCCAAGGTCTTTTTGTTAGTTTGGCAAATCCCACGTTAGGAAAATCAAATTTGTTATGAAACTATAAATAAGGATATAGACTTTGAAGATAGATGAACAGTAAGAAAAACCTAATTATTAGTTTGGTTTATCTACTATTAAGTCCACACTTAGTTAAAATAGTTTGGATTTAAAGTTTGAATTTTTTTCTTATTTAGTAGTCTCAGGTATTTTATGACCTAGGAATATTTTTCTAAGGTATTTATAATTGTCCCTTTTATAGTAACAGTTTTTGCTCATCCGTCCGTGGATATAGGTCAATTGATCGAACCATGTAAATCTAGTTTCTTTATTTTTTTTTATTTTCTATTTTATTATCTTTATTGAGTTGTCAAAATTACCTTTTGGTAAATTTTCTGGGACTAGCTCTAACAACTTTCGCTGTTGTGTCTGTTGCTAAGAGCTCTCTGCAACCTACAAAGTTAAAACAATTAAACCATAAGAATCTAGCAACAATGGAGCTGAAAAATCGAGCCAGAAGATCAAAAGAAGGGTTGGCCTCAAAATGAACATTTTTTTCATGTGCAGTATACTGTTAAAATCCAGAGACTAATGAACAATATACTGGACATTTCTACAAATTTATGATAAATCTTCATTGTTCTAAGTAAAAAAGTTCATTTTGAGGTTGTCTCAGGTTGAAAAGTACTATATCTATGTTTATCAACGTGTGACAGTCCCTCACGAGTTATTTTGTAGATACTTTCTGTGGGCTTTTCCGAATCTTGTGAGCTTCAAGGGGTCGAACTTTTGGTATTATATGTTCTTGGTGGGTCTTGCATGCTATTACTACTTCGTTGTATTTAATTTGGGCTTTGAAAGATTTCAGTGTGTCCCATAATTTGGGTCTTGCATGCTATTACACTTGAGATGATGGTGTTTGTCTTCCCTTTATAAAATGTTATTTTTATTGGCTTTGTGGATCTCATTTTTCCAATGTGGAAACAAAAGAACAAAACCACAAGTCATTTTTACTCTTCTTCTTGCTTTCACAAACATATATACCGACTGCTGTCTGTGGAGTGCAGATTAGTTCCACTGAACACTAAGACATAATTTGTCTACCTACATATCCTAGCAGTCTCCATTGTCTTTGAGTCCATCAATCTTTGATCTATGGATAAGATGTAAATGAGAAGAAAGTACTCATCTATTTTGGTTCGGGCTTCATCAATTAGGAAGCATATAACTTGGCAATAGTATGATTCGAAGACTAAGGTTGAAGTCTTACGCCAAGGAAAATATTTCTTTTTTGTGTTCGACAGAGCCGATCGTCTTACTCACAGAGGACATGAATTCCGATCACTGCATTAGATCACACAAAAAGCACAGGTTTCTCGATAAGCTGTAGCAATGGCGACCATACATGCTCCTTAGAGAAAGAAATAACGAGGGATGAAACGAAGCCTGTGGGTCTTCTTCTACAACTCAGTCGCATTCTAATTGCACATCAGTGTTAGCATATTAGTGGCCTGTCGTTGAGGTATATCCACTTCCATTGTGTGTGTTGCAACTCACTGTCGAAGCACTTACACGAAGGAAGGTCTTGAGGAGGCCTTTGCAGTGGGCTATCGGAAAGCCAGCAAGCAAACAGGCATTGAATCATCAAGTCGCCATGTAATAAACGAAGCGCGTTGCCGAGCAGGAGGAGGACAGCTGTTCACCTCAGTAATCTTCTTTTTGTATTTAGCCACGTAGCAGCGGTAGCAGAAGCAGCAGCGGCAGCAGTAGCAGTAGCAGCAGCAGCAGCAGCAGCAGCAGCAGCAGCAGCAGCAGCAGCAGCAGCAGCAGCAGCAGCAGCAGCAGCAGCAGCAGCAGCAGCAGCAGCAGCAGCAGCAGCAGCAGCAGCAGCAGCAGCAGCAGCAGCAGCAGCAGCAGCAGCAGCAGCAGCAGCAGCAGCAGCAGCAGCAGCAGCAGCAGCAGCAGCAGCAGCAGCAGCAGCAGCAGCAGCAGCAGCAGCAGCAGCAGCAGCAGCAGCAGCAGCAGCAGCAGCAGCTCTTTGTGCTTCACTTCCAGGATCCAACAGCATACAAGAGAACATGCAAATAAAACATGCTGCGTGCAGGGAGTATATCCTCTCACCATGCAGTAAAACTATTTTAACTCTCTCTCTCTTACCCTGTCTGATGAAGCCAGACAGAAAGCGACGCGACGGAGGGAGCTTCAACGGTTTCTATGAGGGATACATGGGAAACTCGGCGTTGGAAACCGCCCAGAATTCTAGTTTCTATCATCCTTTTTACCCAAGGCAACGAATCCAGTTAGCTACTTTGTTTTCTTGCGCATCTGGTTGTAGTCATTCATACATACACATCGATAGTGGTGGTTAGGATTGAATTCGATCGCTTCCTTACCTCCAAAATCTGGATAGATCATTAGGGATTTAAGGTCTTTTTGTCAATGGCAGAGGAAGCAAGCAAATAAAGAGACTGGAGGGCACGTCAGAAGGTAGGAGGAGAGTGAGGGAATAAGGGAAAGAACAAAATGGGGAAGCTCAGTGGAAGGGGGTGACAACAAACCAAGCTCAGAGAATTGTGGGAGAGTGTGGTCCTATCTACTCTAGATGCTGCCATTTTGTGTTGCGTAATGCGCACAATAAGATCTTTCTCTCATCTGAGAAAATGTAGACACAAGGATGGAGTGCTGAGGAGGAGAGAGTTATAGCTAGAGAGAGGTCCCCGGTGAGCCAGCCTTTCATCTGCAGGGCCATTCCCCACTTGCCTTAAAAGAGCCTCCCCTCCCTCTTCCTTCTGCTTCTTCATCTCACCTCTTAAAAGTTGGCTGGAGCTTGTGTTACAGCTGAGAGCTAGCAACAAAGACAATCACACCTTGCTTGATCGTAACGTATGGATCTAGCTAGAAGAGTGTTAATGAGTTTGGCAGACAGTCCTTTTCTATGGGGGAGGACGGGGTGCTTCCAAGTGGCACCACCCACATGTTGGATGCCCATATCGGGGCACATGAACCTTGTATCACCCGACTGCTCTCTCTCTCTCTCTCTCTCTCTCTCTCTCTCTACCAGGTCCAAAACAGTAACCAAGCCGTGGAGTTCCCAAGCTGCTTGATGTGGAGATTTCGCACCTCGATTTAGCTATAGCAAGCTCATGGTCCACACTCTCCGATGTGGTGTGTATGCAGGACGAGTACTAACCCAATTGAGTTGCACTAATCAGTGTTCGAGCTGACAAGGTGTGTGCACTCTGCCATGGTTTACTACCTCCACCTTGGTTGTCACCTTCCCAAAACGGTCCCCTCCAATAACTTAGGGTGGCTTGTGAGTGACAAGGGCCTCTATCTCCAGAGGCACACATCACGGTGACCTCCGGCCGGAACTGATAACGTCCGATCGGACCGCTGGTGCTGGCTGCAGACTGATCAGGAGTAGTCGCCATCTGAAGGCGGTGGCTTCCAATTTGCTGCTTTAAGATTACTGTTCTTTTATATGAGCTCTGGCCATGGAGAGATCAGTACAGCAGGTTAGGAAAGGTTGGTGATAGAGTGTTTTGGGGAAGAAGGTTGGATGCGATGCTATTTAATGTACATGAGGTTTTCCATTCGGGAGTGGACAAAAGTCTGCGCTCTCAATTAAGAATGAGTTGCCCTCTATTTTGCGTCTTTTGATGCATGCCTTCTTCAGCTCTTCGTCCAACTAGATCGATGCACATAGATACGTAAACATCATGGTGGTCAGTGTTGGATCTTTCAACCGATCCATTCTCGGGATCTCTGCATTGATCAGCAACTGGGATCCCTGCGACACCGTCCTAGGTTCATCTCTATCATCAATCTTCCTCATACACTGGTATTATACATTTAGTACACTGATGGCCTGTCAAAGGCTGGAGATAAGTTAGAGAAAGTCACCATTTTGGACAAGAATTATCTGCATTAGAACCATCAGCTGTCACTTGCATCTCTCAGAAAGGCATGCAAAACCTTTTTCTTTTTTTTTACTGGTTTTAAGTCGTCTCTTCCTTTCGATTCTTTACTTGATTTAGTAAACTTAACAAAACCCTGGATGTCCCAATTAATATTAGCCTACAAGGCTCTAATATCAATGATTAGTGTCTGACAACACAATCGATCTATTAATGAATACTTCTTCTCAAGTTAATATGAGTCAATATAACTCTTTGCTCTATTAATATGACCCTCGAAAGAACTAATGTACAGTACATTAATGACTAACGTTCTTTCGTCTTGCACTAGTAAGTGTTTTCATGGTGTGGCTTCTCCCACTTGATTAGTCCCATAAATCAAAGCCTGGATCGATCAAGCTACTGATGTCTTGTTCATTTGTTGTGGAAGTATGTTTCGTCCACACACGTCCCCCTCGGCGGGGGGAAGCGGACAGAGCACGCCGGCTTTTCTCATTGTTCTCTTTTGGATCATGGAGCACAGAGTTCGAGGGTCCACTATGCCTTCGACTGTGACCTGGTCCTGCGTCATGTCCACTTCAACACTTGCAACACCTGATGTGGGGATCTGCTAAGTTAGCATTCTGCATCGAGTTAGAGTAAGTGTTCAAAAAGGATCGAGCGAGTGAAACCTCTGCATTTGAGTATGGATTTCTCGATCTTCTTCGCACATCCAACACAGTGCAAGTCCACCGACAGGACGATGGGGGGAGGAGGTAACTGTCTTTGCTACCTCTTTCTTTTCTTCTGCCTTCTCTTCCTTCTTCTCTTCTTGTTTGGCCTCCGCTTCCTGTCAGATACGAAGGAATCGTAGACAAATCAAGCCCAATTCCGTGGCTAAGAAAACTCTTCTTCGATACGATGGAATGCTCAAAACTTAGAAAAGAACTGCTATACCTGCTTAGCTTCACCCATCGTGGAATCAGTAATTACACACTGATTCAGGAAGAAGAAACAGGCCAAGGACGAAGGCTCAAATAAGCAGAAGCCTTCTTACAAATACAACAGAAGCAGAGGCTAAAAGGTAGAATGTGATGGGGGATGAGGGAGACGAGGGTAGGGTGATTTATAGACAAAGGTAGGTGGGTGCTAAAGTAGAGGGATATGTTGACAACACGAGCAAACTACAACATTTGCTAATTATCCAACACTGTGTGTATATATAACATTTTGGGGAAACTTGGACTGTATCTTAAGGAAAGTTCTTTACGGATCATGCAGAAAACTGGAGAAAGATGAAGTGGTCCATAATCCTTGGGAAATTTATACCACTGATCCTTGAATGGTTTCAGAAGTTGGGTCAACCGAAATGACATATAATGTTGATGGCAAAGATATTCTTTGTCTCCTTATAATGCAAATGTTCATTCTAAATATGAGGTTTAGATTCGATTTCAGGCAAGAAATATGATTTGATAGTAAGAATTGAAACAGAGATGGCAATGGACACAAGTCATGTGGCATGGACTTGGGCTGCTACTTACTACAATCAACAATGGAGATCAAAGTATTACTATCATAATTCTCTTTGACTTGCTTTTAAGCACAATACAAAGAGATAGTGCCTGAGATATTACAGGATTCTTGCAATGTCTGCAACTCATCTCCCTGTTCATGTGTTCTTTGTAGTCAGATTTCTAACGATTGGTTTTCTTTCTATACAGGTGTTATACAACAGTGATGCATAAATGATTCTCTTTGCACAATCATATCTATGATCGAAATGATGAGTTTCCTTGATATCTTAAATTGGCATGCTTCTGTAATCTTCTTCTAAAAGACCGAAAAATCTTTCCTCCTTTCTCCACCAACAAAAGCTATCAAAACATGAGGTGGATTCCTCCCTGCGAGCAAGCCTGTGCTCCTCTGTCTGGTGGTATCCTGACACAATGTACCATCAAGAGATGGGACTGCAAGAAATGATGGCTACGTGGAGGTGACTCAGACATGGTACCAAATGATAGCAACCTGACCTCCATTAATGGCTGCAACCGAGCATCACGTAAGCGAGGGGCCAAAAAAAGTCTCAGAACTCCTTTTTATTTAAATGCACCTTAGTTTCGCCTCTGCAAGTCTCACTCCACGTCTGCTGACAATGTACTGAGGCCATAGTTTAGTCAACTGGTAAGGTTGGATGGAACGAGGAGTGGCGTGGAGATGAAGGTGAAAGAAGAAGAAGGTAGAGATAGAAGTTTACGAATCAAAGCATATGATAGCTTAGATAATTATCATGGTGAGATGTTCGTCTCATGTGTGCGGCTCGATAGGTGTCATCTTTCGGCGGAAGTACCTCGCGAAAGCAAAAGGGAGGTGGGTGGGCAACAGGCTTTTCGAGCTTCGGTTCGGCTCTCATGGCGGAAACCACTGACGAGGGCGGATGGTATAGGATCAGATCAAGAAAGCGATGGAGGAGACTTAAATGGAATCATGTGGAGGCTCAAAGTAATTTTATTGGGATCGATTTAGTATCGAGACATGATAAGAATGATAAGAAGTTCTTAGTTCATTAAAGAGAATGGGTTGCATTGAGAATTTACTCCACCATCTCCTTTTTAACTTTTCAAGGTCTTTTTGTTAGTTTGGCAAATCCCATGTTAGGAAAATCAAATTTGTTATGAAACTATAAATAAGGATATAGACTTTGAAGATAGATGAACAGTAAGAAAAACCTAATTATTAGTTTGATTTATCTACTATTAAGTCCACACTTAGTTAAAATAGTTTGGACTTAAAGTTTGAATTTTTTTCTTATTTAGTAGTCTCAGGTATTTTATGACCTAGGAATATTTTTCTAAGGTATTTATAATTGTCCCTTTTATAGTAACAGTTTTTGCTCATCCGTCCGTGGATATAGGTCAATTGATCGAACCATGTAAATCTAGTTTTTTTATTTTTTTTTTATTTTCTGTTTTATTATCTTTATTGAGTTGTCAAAATTACCTTTTGGTAAATTTTCTGGGACTAGCTCTAACAACTTTCGCTGTTGTGTCTGTTGCTAAGAGCTCTCTGCAACCTACAAAGTTAAAACAATTAAACCATAAGAATCTAGCAACAATGGAGCTGAAAAATCGAGCCAGAAGATCAAAAGAAGGGTTGGCCTCAAAATGAACATTTTTTTCATGTGCAGTATACTGTTAAAATCCAGAGACTAATGAACAATATACTGGACATTTCTACAAATTTATGATAAATCTTCATTGTTCTAAGTAAAAAAGTTCATTTTGAGGTTGTCTCAGGTTGAAAAGTACTATATCTATGTTTATCAACGTGTGACAGTCCCTCACGAGTTATTTTGTAGATACTTTCTGTGGGCTTTTCCGAATCTTGTGAGCTTCAAGGGGTCGAACTTTTGGTATTATATGTTCTTGGTGGGTCTTGCATGCTATTACTACTTCGTTGTATTTAATTTGGGCTTTGAAAGATTTCAGTGTGTCCCATAATTTGGGTCTTGCATGCTATTACACTTGAGATGATGGTGTTTGTCTTCCCTTTATAAAATGTTATTTTTATTGGCTTTGTGGATCTCATTTTTCCAATGTGGAAACAAAAGAACAAAACCACAAGTCATTTTTACTCTTCTTCTTGCTTTCACAAACATATATACCGACTGCTGTCTGTGGAGTGCAGATTAGTTCCACTGAACACTAAGACATAATTTGTCTACCTACATATCCTAGCAGTCTCCATTGTCTTTGAGTCCATCAATCTTTGATCTATGGATAAGATGTAAATGAGAAGAAAGTACTCATCTATTTTGGTTCGGGCTTCATCAATTAGGAAGCATATAACTTGGCAATAGTATGATTCGAAGACTAAGGTTGAAGTCTTACGCCAAGGAAAATATTTCTTTTTTGTGTTCGACAGAGCCGATCGTCTTACTCACAGAGGACATGAATTCCGATCACTGCATTAGATCACACAAAAAGCACAGGTTTCTCGATAAGCTGTAGCAATGGCGACCATACATGCTCCTTAGAGAAAGAAATAACGAGGGATGAAACGAAGCCTGTGGGTCTTCTTCTACAACTCAGTCGCATTCTAATTGCACATCAGTGTTAGCATATTAGTGGCCTGTCGTTGAGGTATATCCACTTCCATTGTGTGTGTTGCAACTCACTGTCGAAGCACTTACACGAAGGAAGGTCTTGAGGAGGCCTTTGCAGTGGGCTATCGGAAAGCCAGCAAGCAAACAGGCATTGAATCATCAAGTCGCCATGTAATAAACGAAGCGCGTTGCCGAGCAGGAGGAGGACAGCTGTTCACCTCAGTAATCTTCTTTTTGTATTTAGCCACGTAGCAGCGGTAGCAGAAGCAGCAGCGGCAGCAGTAGCAGTAGCAGCAGCAGCAGCAGCAGCAGCAGCAGCTCTTTGTGCTTCACTTCCAGGATCCAACAGCATACAAGAGAACATGCAAATAAAACATGCTGCGTGCAGGGAGTATATCCTCTCACCATGCAGTAAAACTATTTTAACTCTCTCTCTCTTACCCTGTCTGATGAAGCCAGACAGAAAGCGACGCGACGGAGGGAGCTTCAACGGTTTCTATGAGGGATACATGGGAAACTCGGCGTTGGAAACCGCCCAGAATTCTAGTTTCTATCATCCTTTTTACCCAAGGCAACGAATCCAGTTAGCTACTTTGTTTTCTTGCGCATCTGGTTGTAGTCATTCATACATACACATCGATAGTGGTGGTTAGGATTGAATTCGATCGCTTCCTTACCTCCAAAATCTGGATAGATCATTAGGGATTTAAGGTCTTTTTGTCAATGGCAGAGGAAGCAAGCAAATAAAGAGACTGGAGGGCACGTCAGAAGGTAGGAGGAGAGTGAGGGAATAAGGGAAAGAACAAAATGGGGAAGCTCAGTGGAAGGGGGTGACAACAAACCAAGCTCAGAGAATTGTGGGAGAGTGTGGTCCTATCTACTCTAGATGCTGCCATTTTGTGTTGCGTAATGCGCACAATAAGATCTTTCTCTCATCTGAGAAAATGTAGACACAAGGATGGAGTGCTGAGGAGGAGAGAGTTATAGCTAGAGAGAGGTCCCCGGTGAGCCAGCCTTTCATCTGCAGGGCCATTCCCCACTTGCCTTAAAAGAGCCTCCCCTCCCTCTTCCTTCTGCTTCTTCATCTCACCTCTTAAAAGTTGGCTGGAGCTTGTGTTACAGCTGAGAGCTAGCAACAAAGACAATCACACCTTGCTTGATCGTAACGTATGGATCTAGCTAGAAGAGTGTTAATGAGTTTGGCAGACAGTCCTTTTCTATGGGGGAGGACGGGGTGCTTCCAAGTGGCACCACCCACATGTTGGATGCCCATATCGGGGCACATGAACCTTGTATCACCCGACTGCTCTCTCTCTCTCTCTCTCTCTCTCTCTCTCTCTACCAGGTCCAAAACAGTAACCAAGCCGTGGAGTTCCCAAGCTGCTTGATGTGGAGATTTCGCACCTCGATTTAGCTATAGCAAGCTCATGGTCCACACTCTCCGATGTGGTGTGTATGCAGGACGAGTACTAACCCAATTGAGTTGCACTAATCAGTGTTCGAGCTGACAAGGTGTGTGCACTCTGCCATGGTTTACTACCTCCACCTTGGTTGTCACCTTCCCAAAACGGTCCCCTCCAATAACTTAGGGTGGCTTGTGAGTGACAAGGGCCTCTATCTCCAGAGGCACACATCACGGTGACCTCCGGCCGGAACTGATAACGTCCGATCGGACCGCTGGTGCTGGCTGCAGACTGATCAGGAGTAGTCGCCATCTGAAGGCGGTGGCTTCCAATTTGCTGCTTTAAGATTACTGTTCTTTTATATGAGCTCTGGCCATGGAGAGATCAGTACAGCAGGTTAGGAAAGGTTGGTGATAGAGTGTTTTGGGGAAGAAGGTTGGATGCGATGCTATTTAATGTACATGAGGTTTTCCATTCGGGAGTGGACAAAAGTCTGCGCTCTCAATTAAGAATGAGTTGCCCTCTATTTTGCGTCTTTTGATGCATGCCTTCTTCAGCTCTTCGTCCAACTAGATCGATGCACATAGATACGTAAACATCATGGTGGTCAGTGTTGGATCTTTCAACCGATCCATTCTCGGGATCTCTGCATTGATCAGCAACTGGGATCCCTGCGACACCGTCCTAGGTTCATCTCTATCATCAATCTTCCTCATACACTGGTATTATACATTTAGTACACTGATGGCCTGTCAAAGGCTGGAGATAAGTTAGAGAAAGTCACCATTTTGGACAAGAATTATCTGCATTAGAACCATCAGCTGTCACTTGCATCTCTCAGAAAGGCATGCAAAACCTTTTTCTTTTTTTTTACTGGTTTTAAGTCGTCTCTTCCTTTCGATTCTTTACTTGATTTAGTAAACTTAACAAAACCCTGGATGTCCCAATTAATATTAGCCTACAAGGCTCTAATATCAATGATTAGTGTCTGACAACACAATCGATCTATTAATGAATACTTCTTCTCAAGTTAATATGAGTCAATATAACTCTTTGCTCTATTAATATGACCCTCGAAAGAACTAATGTACAGTACATTAATGACTAACGTTCTTTCGTCTTGCACTAGTAAGTGTTTTCATGGTGTGGCTTCTCCCACTTGATTAGTCCCATAAATCAAAGCCTGGATCGATCAAGCTACTGATGTCTTGTTCATTTGTTGTGGAAGTATGTTTCGTCCACACACGCATCTTTTGCCTGTCTCATCTACTAGAATAAGAGAAGAAAACAATTGATGTGGACTTGACAGATGTGGTCAGTTCCAGGCCTCATGTTTCTGTGAGATAGAATCGACCGGTTGGCCATTATACATGTCATGTGATACGAGTGAAATCTAATTTTACTCTATGGTTTGGTCTCATGAACAGCGGTAGTTCACTTCTAATAAGCCTTCAACTTGCACTGCTTTTGTGCCAGCAATATCTGTTTGCCTACTGTTGTAGACCGATCATAAAAAGTCAACGCTCGCTCGCTCGACTAAACCCATCCCCAGCCTTCTTCTTCCCCAACTCCGCTGGTGTTACTGTTGTTGACCTACTGACTTGACACCACTTTTCTTCTTCGTGAATAAGAGACGGGATACATGGATGTTTTTGTGGAACGCATTGACAAATCAAGCAAAGGGTTTGTTCTTGGATTATGCACAGCAGCTTGCTCTATTTTAGGGCTTATCAATCACATTGTCACAAGCGGTGCGTCTGAATTCTCTCCCTGGGATGACAAGGACAAGCTCACATGAAGGCAACCACACAATGCATGGGCCCCTCGCCCTGTCCTTTCCCTCACTCCCTCCCCTCATAAATTGACTAGCATTACTATCTTAACTTTCCCTTCTTCTCTCCATCTAATATCGCCATTGTCGGTGTGCATCTCTCCAGACTTCCCATTTGGTTCACTGGAGAAGCCAACTATACCCTATCTCTCAGCCTCCTCCTGGGAACCTTCTAAGGCAGTCGGTAGGGTGCAGAAACAAACGGCCCAAGCAGCCAAGCCGATAGTCTTTCCAAGGGGATCAACAAGAACCTGAAGCTTGATCTCTGCAATCCCTTCTACATCCCCTCCGTGGTCAAAGCTGAAGGTACCCACCCCCGTCCCCTTCGATTCCTTCTCCTCGACCACAGACAGCAGGAGGGAAACAAGAAACAAAGGAATCTAGATACATGGCAGATGTATACTAGAAGTTAGTATAGCTACCACTTGCAGTTCTGTTTTCTGTTCCTAAGAGGAGGCTTTGCGAGTTCAAACACATCAGATGGAGTTCGGTATCAGAAGAGATGGTTTTTACATGACCGAGGAAGAAAAGCAGGAGGAGAACTCCAAATATCTGTCCTTTGTTCCTTTATCTTCTTCCTTTTCCTCGCCATCGACGTCCAATGCGTTCAGATGGCATGTTGGTCCGTCCGATAGCGCAGGCCGCAGCGCCAGTGATGGCTGCAACGAGAGCAATTTCTTCACAGGTAAGGAGCACATGTTTGACAAGGTGGTTACGCCCAGCGATGTTGGCAAGCTGAACCGACTTGTGATCCCGAAGCAGTACGCCGAGAAGTATTTCCCCCTTCACCAAACGGCCAACGAGAAGGGGATGCTGTTGAGCTTCGAGGACCGCCTGGGAAAGTCGTGGCGCTTCCGCTACTCCTACTGGAACAGCAGCCAGAGCTACGTCATGACCAAGGGCTGGAGTCGCTTTGTCAAGGAGAAGAGGCTCGATGCCGGGGATATCGTCTCCTTCGGCCGTGGTGTCGGCGACTCCGGAGGTGATCACCTCTATATCGACTGGAAGCGACGGCCAGACAACCATGATCTACCCCGACTGCCACGAATTCCGCTCGCGGGTGTATCCTTGGCGCGGCCGTCAGGGCCGTGGAGCGGCAGCCCGTTCCTCATCCCTCCACCGGCAGTTTTCGACCACCGCCGCCCAGGTTTCGACTATAATGCCATGAACTCGGGCACCACCAGCGGAGATCAGTTTCTCTTCTTCGGATCTTCGTTGGCAGGGCCACCACAGTTTGGGGTGCAACAAGGCAGCGGCCCTCCGATGGCCGTTGTTAATTCGCGACCACTTCTCGGCAACCAGGCTGCAGCCAAGCGTGTTAGGCTATTCGGCGTCAACCTCGACTGCCCCGAATCTGGTGGACTATCTGCGAGCGCATCGCAGTTGCAGTCGAGTTCTAGTCTTCCCTTCCTCCCCTTTCCTCATGAGAGCATCGGGTCTTCGGCAGTTCCGTCATCAACGAGCAAGGAGCAGCACTTATCGTTGGATCTTGACTTGTGAAGAAGAAGAGCATGAGAAGAGAGAGACGTCACCCGCCACCTACCTGAGTAATTGAGATGAATACTGAACTGAATGTGAGAAGATCTTGAAAGTTCTTTCTGCATCGAAGGAATGGAATAATAGACAGTAATTTTTGTCTTTCTTCTTGCAATCTTCTATTCTAATTGTATGTATTTTGATTAACATATAGACCGCATCTATGATCAGATGTCTAAACCATGCCGAAACCTATTGATGCAAAACCATATATCACTCAAGACTGCTTGATTATGTTCCTTTCAGAGGAGTTTATTCTTTGCCAGGTTATTTCGGGATCATCTTCTGCAGGTATGTCTAAACTACTCCACTTGCGTTAGAATGCAACACAGGACATGGAGCTATAGAGGTTGAATGCAAATATTTTTCCGCCCACTTCTTATCTCATAATTCAGTACTCCAAATTCGTCTGTTGCTCGCTTTGCCAGCAACTGTGTGCTATCATACATGCACACTCCAAATTCGTCTGTTGCTCGCTTTGCCAGTCACTATGTGCTATCATACATGCACTGTGTGTTATCATACAGTCACTGTGTTGCTTCCATTTTCTTCTGCTTCTTTTCTGTGGAAAAACAAAAGTAAAAAGGGTAAGCCAAGTTCATGAGCTTAATATACCTTCCATGATCCATTAATGGTGTCTGATGATCTTAAATGTGGCAGACAGTGAATAAATAGTTGCTTATTAACGTTGCCGAGGATTTACTTTGTAGCATTTTAGTGCAATTTAGCTGTACAGAGCTATCCTTGATGATGATCTAATTAAGCTTTTGTAGGCGGCTGTCAGCTGAAACTGTACATATGTGCAACCTTATTATGTTGTGTGGACTCCTGAGGATGAACATTATGTCCTGATATCAAAGAACTCAAGAAATTAATTGGAGAATTCTATAGATTAATTCCTTTGATTTGGCTTGAATTTATATTGTTAAATAAGAAAACACAGCTAGTTTTGAGAGTTTATATGCAGTTCAAGGAAAAGAATAACTCTTCAAATCTCTTCAAGTCACCAATGTTTCAGGTCATTTACTACAAATATCAGAAGCTTTGTTGTGTCTTTCCTGAATCAGGTATATCATCAGGAGTGTTACTCTTGTGCCTAAAGATTCTTTGATTTGTCTTGTTTTTCTTCATGCCTTTGATTTCTAATACTTACAGCTCTTCTCTATCATATAGAATGACATTAGTGCCTCTCGAATGCAAACCTAATCAAGGAGATAGATTCGATTAGGCAAGTTAGTAGAGATACATTTTCATTTTGTCAAGGTAGTGCACATAATACTTTAGAAGTGCTCAATTTTGTTAGGTCCATTGAGAATCTTAATGTGGAAAATGTAACTGTGGTTAACTCTATATATATATAGAAAAATAATTTAAAAGAAAGTCTTAGTTTTCATGAATTCTATATCAGGTTGAAAGGTAACGTAAACCATTTGATGTAGAGATCATCACAATAATAATAATAATATTATCATTATCTCACATTTAGCTTAACTTATTTTAAGATGAATATAGTAGATATATATTAGCAAATTTTAAGGATTAACTATGACATCAGGAACAACTATGAGTAAACATATTGGGTGTAAGTTTTAGCTTCTCGCAAGGAAATTAATGCACCTTCCATTGCTTCATAAATTAGAACAATGCATCATTTATGTTCAAAGCTATGTCAGTCTTTGACATTTAGACTCTTAACACAGCTAAAAGTTCTTTGGATTTGTCATTCTCATTGGGTCATTCTTATGCTTTGCTCATTTAACATGCCAATGTGCAATGTTTTCTCCTCAAGGTTTCAAGTCTAAGGCTAAATACTACAAAACTTGTATCCTAGAAGAGTATAGTTTCATAACATAACAAAACTTATTAGTGAACAGTTGGTTCTTTTAGCATTGTATTGGGCATATTTCTCAACTCGAAAACTTCAAGCACTAGCATGGCTATTAATTATACTTAAGGTAGACAAGGTTTTGTAACGTGAGTAGTGTTGTTCGAATCTTATGTTTGATGATTACTTCTTTCTTTCTTGTTTTCTGGAGCAATATCACAACTCATAGTATATATACTGCAGTCATGTTGCTTAGTGGAGGTTGTTCATCAGCTGACTTAATATCCAACTTCAGAATTGGGAGTTAAATGTGCTCTATGCACAAGACAACAATCTGGTAGTATGACTTTCTTTTCTGAAATGATACCAACTACTGCTGCGCAGCAGCAGGTGCAGTTCGTGTAATCAGATGCATCCATGCTCCAAAGAATTATGTTTCCAGAAACACTTAGGAAGAACCATCTCTTTCTTTACGAAGGGATTCAACTTGAAAGATTCTTATAGAATCAGAATCCTGCATGAGGGAAGTTGATGTATCAAAGATTCTAGTTTGGTCAGAAGTCTGCAACTCATCGAGTTCATCATCAATTAAAAGTCTCAACTGAGGTTTGTCATATCCAACAGTCGAAAAGATCCTCTAGTTGTGGAGTCAGCACTTGTCCAACATTTCAGAACTTAAAAGCTGTGTGTGGTTTTCCCTTTATAAGAATCATGAGGTCTCATCTCGGATTCTTTGACCTGTAGAATTCCTCCGTTTTAAGTGTACAAATTGATCCGTGATCTCATTTTTAAGGTTCTCTTGCTGTATTTTTTTCACACAATTAGCAAGTAATATACCAAATCCATTAATGATGAGTGAATATTGTGGGCTAGACTCTATTCTCTTAGTCTTTTTGTTTTTTTCAGTCTATCTTATATTTTCCAACAAATTATAATCCTTTTAGTAACAAAGGGCAAATAGGATTTGGCAAAGGCAAGGAAGGAACACTACATTTCTCCTAGTAATTAACTCCAGATATTGGCAAACTTCCATGGCAGCATCAAAACACCTCCCAGTGGAACAGGGCAAAGGATTCATAGGATGAGTTTGTCATCATCTCCTGGGTGGTCCATCTACTGAGCTGTAGAGAGGTCCTGCATATGGTCTATAGCTTCTGGTTCAATCTCATGCATTCCCCTGCCGTCCATCGTAGGAAATGTCACTGTAGTCCATGTGATCACAAAAGCTTCGGCGATCGAGGACTCCCTGATGCCTGTACACCCTCTCCCCTCACCACTACCACCACCACCACCACCACCTCATACATGTTGCTGAGAACGGTACGTCCCTCTGCAATGTGGGGCTTACAGAATCAAACCCCCCTACGTCGGCATGTCATGTCTCTTTCCTTTGCTATGTCCTCTGAGCCCATGCATGTGGATGTTGTCTTTGCCACGTATACGATCGTCAACTTATCCTAACCAAGATTAGCACCTCCAACTTTTGGAGAGACAAGTGGAACTCGTGAGTTGTCGCTCTCAACATTTATCTGTTAGATACAAAGAATGATATATTTCGGCTGTAAAGTAGATTGTGCGTGCCCATAGATACAAACCCGGGCACTGCATGGGACCACGTTGATCTTCTCTATGCATTGTGAGATTGCACCCTTCTTTACTTGGACCCTTTTGCAGCAACGTATCTTTAGGAAATTGAAGTATTCTTTAAGGTTTTCTCTGAACAATGGCAATGGCAAACGGTGCAAAGTTGATGCGTGTGGAACCCCTCATGCAAGCGCGCAGGTCATCAAGCATTAGATCATACCCAGCTGCATGACTAGGGGCGTTTGAAGATTGAGAGTGTGGTGTAGAGTAAGGACAGAGGAGACAGGGTTGCAGTGGAAGAGTAATTGTGGGGAAGAAAGGGAGGGTATGCCATGGGCCCGGACCTCTGAGGAGTTGGGCGTACCACAGCCTTCACTTCCTCTGCTGCGTTGCCCACTGTGGATGCTTTTGGCATGGGACAAAAGTAGAAGATGATGGTATGCAGCATGGGCACCTCTGTGGACTTGGGGACTGAGATGGAGGATGAGAAACAGCTCACACACACAGCACAGCATGCAAAAGGGTGGGAAGTGAGGCATCCCATGCATTCACTTGGTATAAGGAAAGGGCCTCGGTGGACTTGGGGACTGAGATGGAGGATGAGAACTTGGTGTAAGGAAAGGGCCTCAAGTGTAGGTGTACTGAGCACCCCTCAAGGATGAGTTAGATTGATGATGACGTTATCAAAGAGAATTTATCCTTGGAAAACATCTTTACCATTACTTGTTCTTTGCAGAAAACAAGACAAGAATGAACACCTCATTATCGGATTTCTTTTCTCCAGAAAACTAAAGCTCGAGATTCAGCAAGTAAACTATGTTCAGATACAAAACCAGCTTATTATTCTATTAATTTGTGTCAAAACATATAAGGTCTTCATGGTAATACCAGCAATCTTCGATCATTCTAGTCTTTGAGAGAGACTTCGTTAGAGTTAAAACAAAAGCTAAAGATAGGAGACCTTCTAAACAGTTCATCATGAATTAGATCAATATAATTTCTCATCTCTGCACAGTGTCTTTGGAGAGTTAGCTAGAGTTGCTTGCAAGAGTTCAGCAGTCATTGGAGAAGCCTCACCACTACTGTGATTGATGGAAGTAGACTTCATCAGAATATAAAAAGGACTGCCGAGTGATGGAAGTCGAGCAGAAAAGGAAGAAAGATGAGGTTGTGGCTTTGGTGGTGGGCAACATCTTGAGGATTAGTCTTGATTTGATCTATAGTCATAGATCTTAGAATCTCCAAATGGGGAGCTGAAAGCCGTTTTTAGATTGTGGAATTAGGAGGCCTGACTTTGGTCTTCTCCAAGCGCACTAGAAAGCAACCCTACCGCACAAAGATTGCTTGCAAACAGCTCAGCTGCAGTGCGGTGTTCTTTTCAGATGTGTGCAACTCCTCAATGCATGTTCCATGGGTTTGAAAAGCTGACAACTAAACTATGTGTGTGTTCAGTGCTAAATGGTCAATGCAAGATTAATGATCTGCTAAATCCAGGCCATATTAAGGGAACTTGTGCTGTGAGCCTAATCATACTGACTTCTATAATAGGATTATTATTATTATTATTATTTGAGATGGTGGTTTGCTGAGTGTTCATAAGAAAAAAAAACAATGAAAAATGGCTCATGTTCAGAAAAAGTCAAATCAATGAAAAATAACTTGTAGATTAGAGTAGTCTCACATATATTAAGTTATAACTAACATATGAATAAAAACATAAATAATATATATTTATATTATCCACACTTAGTATATAATTTGTGATGTGTATGCTTTAAAAATATGATAAATGATATGTTTATGTTTTTTATTTTTGAAGTTGAAGTGCCTGATTTCTAAAAATATTATTCTTAGTATTATATAAAATATTGGTTGAACATATATATAAATTAATGCTTACTTTAAACATATTTTGTAGTAAAATGTATGATCCTTCGATGTAACAAGTTTAAGCATGCTAGTGGATATGAATATGAGATTAAATTATGATAATAAACATGCATATAGTGACTATAAGTGATGACTGAATTATAATTAACCATAAGTGAGTTTATAAATGAGTTTAAACATAATTAAAGTAAGAAAAGTTTAAATTTTAATCTTAAGGATAATAAGCTACTTAAGCATGGACGGAATAATAAAAAATTAAAAAATATATAAATAAAAAAAGAAGTGTTATATTAAAAATATTAAACTGCATAAGTAAAATTGAAATATTAGTTTAGATAAAAAACATTATCTTTGCAAAACCAAATTAGACTTAATAGAAGTTTCTATAACCTTATAGTTATATTAATAAAAGAAGAAAAAAATGTGATTGAACATAGACCTGAAGATAACATCTTAAGTATTTCTATCTTATTTTGATCTCATTCTCGTTATTAACTTGATAACTCATGACCCTTTCATTTTTCAGTTATTCTTTCAATTATTCTTATAGAGGTTAGGAAACCCTAGTTTTAATAAAGATTGAAATAAATAAAACTCAATTCTTCCCTTGCTATATTTAAGAGTCATATCAGATCAAACTCAGTTCTTAATTTTTTTTTTATATTTTGTGTATGTTATATTATAGAGTTATGCTTATTAAAGAAGTCATACGATGAGGAGTTTACTCTTAAATATCTTCTATCGATAATTTTGAAATATTATAATATGAAATGATATATATTTACTTAAATAAAACTATAAAGACTTATACGTATTGAGTGATTACTCACTATATATCATATTTTCCATATAAAGATACTAATATCTCACCCAAGTGATTTATTTGAGAAGTGAGTATATGCGAACCATAGATATGAACGATGACATGTGAACATTTGTTTGTTTATTGCTTTTGGATATATTGTATGAGTATATTTTTTTATTTGGTTATTATTATGTACATGTATTAAAATTACTATGTACAGGTGAAATTATATCATTTTACTTAATAAATTAATATGTATTATTTTTAAAATCATTTAATTTTTTGTTATACTCATATTGATAGTAGTAAAAGAACTAAAAAATAATATCCTACCTTAATCATACATATTGGGTATGATTGAGATTAGAAGTAAGATGTTATAACAAATGACTTGTTGCAAAGATTTTACAGTGAACATGTCTCATATTAGGGTCTACTCCCATCAAATGAATGGTTCATATTGTGCATTAATTTGAAAGAACGGGTAGGTTATTCCGATAATTTTTGGTGTATTGCGCTCATAGGACAAACAGATGCATAGGAATTGGAAATGAGCCGAACGGAGACCCAATTTAGAAAGCCTATTGTAACTCATGCGATAGTCCAGTTCAAGTTGAATGGTTGCGTCTTGCGACCACACGAAATGAAGGAATGTGATGATATGAAAGACCCACCTCACATCAAAGTATATTAAATTGTATATGATGTTCAAAGGCCAATTAAGGACAACACCGTTAGATAACTCTCATGTTTTAAACAATTTTCCCAATGTTTTCAAGATAGTTGTTCTCATTTATTAGACAATCAAATGATTAAGTAACATCGATTACGAAGAAAGTGAGTATCATATGTAAGTACAATCCTTTCTCAAATAGTAGTAATAAGATATTAAACTTCTTATAAAGAACTCTTAGAATTGACTTAAGTACTGGAGGTTTGAATTGATCTATATGTAGATACCACCTATTTATAGTTGTAAAATACAATAGTCCCTAATCTCTACATCTCTATCTAATCTTATTTGAAATCTTCTAAACTATATTTTAAACTAATTTTTTTTATCCATAAAACTCTATCCAATCTCATTTAAAATATAAAATATTAATATATGATCTTCCAAAATATACTTTAACTTCTTAATACTCTCCCATAAAATATACTTTTGGAGATAAGTCTCGACTTAATATGCAAGGTCACGTCTATAACTGCCACCAAGTCTAGGATCACCTATAGAAATACGATATCGACCAAAATGTTCTCTAGAGTGCATGTGAATGTTACCATCCAGGTCATTTCTTATACTGCCCGGAAATCTACCTAAACCAAGTTGCTCTATCCGAAATTTTTTAGCACCATCGAGAATACCTCTTGACCCAAAGCCTGATCCAAACTTATTAGATGGAAGACCACTGAAATATTTAACTGGACTTCGTGTAGAAGACACCATATCCACATGATGGTTGAATTTCATAATATGCTTATGCGAATAAAAAATAGCACCAAATTCCTCACAGAAACCAACAGCCCTTGATATAAGATCCCAAGTTTTATTTTTACGAAGAGCATTCATTTCTTCATTCATGACATCCTTCCACACTTTAATATCTTTGGCTTCATAAAAACAAATAAGCTCAAGATCATCAATTGATTCCGAAAATAAATAGTTACATATGTTTACATTGTCTCCATCTTTATAACATGCTAGTTTAACAATTATTCTTTTTTATCTTCTCAATATCTGAATTTTCTTTTTATGAACATCATTATTCCCCCTATCACTATGCTCCATCATTAGTGATGAAGAAATAACAAGAGTAGATAAAGATAACGAAGGAGATGAGCTAAAATTCATAGGAGCATTAGATGACAAAAGAATCTTAACCACAAGTTTGAACATGTATCACTTTTATTATTATGATTGATATTTAAAAAAAAATACTTATGAAGGATAATAACAAGAAACTTTATCAAACACAACACCTCGAGATACCACATACCTATGTGCTTGTGGATCCATGCATTTCTAACATTTCTTTATTTTATCGTAGCCAATAAATATGTATTTCTTAGTTTCATCATCAAGCTTGCTTCTCTTTAAGTTTGGTATGTGAACATAGCATGAAAAATCAAATACTCTGAAATATTTTAACATTTGGTTTCTCATCAAACATGAACTCATATTGAGACTTCAGATTGAATAGACTAAGAGGAGCTTGATTAATAACATAAGTTGCGGTAAATTCTTTGTATGAAGCTAATATTTATAAATCTCCACGAGATGTCGAATCTTTCGTTCAATAATACCATTTTGTTATGGTATATTTGCACATATAAGTTATCTTTTGATGTTATACTCTTTGCAAAAAAAGAAGAATTTGTCTCTACCATTATTAATGTATAATCTTTTAATTATTCTTTTAAAAGCACTTTCAATTGTTAATTTGAACTCTTGAAATTTTAAAAGAACTTTTGATTTTTCCTTCACAAAATACACCCAAGTGAACATTATAAAATCATCAATAAAGAGAAGCATATAATGAGAGCCTAAATAAGATGGTGTTTGAGTAGGACCCATTAGATCACTATCAATAAGCTCCAAGGAAAATTTATATAGTGAAAGTGATCTATCAAAAGTTATGTATGTACTTTGTCATATTGATACCCTTCACAAACTGAAAGATCATTTACTAAACTTTTCTACTTTATAATCTTTAATTTAAAAAAATTTATATGACTAAGTCTAGCAAGCCAGATTGATGCACCATCATTTGTACTCATCTTATCAATATAAGAGGTTGATGTTAACAAAATATATAAATCTTTGACCCTTTTACCTATATTATATCTGTATTATATCTTTGACCCTTTGACAAAATATATAAACATGATTTCATTAGGATCAAAAAGAATATAATTTTTAGCATCAATTACATTTGCAATTGAGAAGATATTTTTCTCCGTACTTGGAATATGGTACATACTCTTCAATCATAAATCTTTGACCCTTTTACCTGTATTATATCTGTATTATATCTTTGACCCTTTGACAAAATATATAAACATGATTTCATTAGGATCAAAAAGAATATAATTTTTAGCATCAACTACATTTGCAAATGAGAAGATATTTTTCTCCATACTTGGAATATGGTACATACTCTTTATCTAATATAATTATTATCTTTATTTGAGATTATGATAGTATCATCCTTTTTCACTTGGTGAACAATGTTATCTGTCATGATAATTGCATCATTACCTTCATATTGATGAAGATTGATGAATTTGTTATCATCACCAATGAGATGATGACCACATTCTGAATCAACAATCCAGTAATTTTTAAAATTAATAGATGTCATTACCTAAATAGTTTCAGCCATAATGTATTTACCTTAATCTTTATCAATAGCATTACAATGATCTTCCTGCTTTAATTGTCTCATCCTGATCGAAGCATCCTGCGTCACTCAAAACGCAGATTAAAACATAAACACATATCAAGTGGTTTCATCATCAAAATACGAGATTCAACAAGTTTTTCTTGATATGGCCTAACTTACCACACCTATAATACTTAATCTTCTTTCTATTTTGCACCATTGTTCGAAGAAGGCTCTTGCTTGTTGTTAGCATCATTTTTTTTCTTTCTATCATTATCATTATCCTTTTTATTATTTATAAAAAAGACATCTTCATCTCCCCCCTAAAGTAGAAACTCTTACCATTTGATGAGCTAAGGATTCTTGATAAGCAAGAATATTTTCTAACTCTACTACAGATTATTGTTGAACCCATCTTTGAACAGATGTAACATAAGGAATATATTATTTTCGAAGATCATGAATAATATAACGTTTTATTTGTGCATAAGAAATAGGGTCATAATTTTTTAATGAGTGATATCTCTTAACATAAATTTTTAATCTTAAAAAAAATTGAGAAAATGAGAGATCACTTTGGATAGTATTTATCAAATCATTCTGTAAATACTAAAGCTGAGCCATATTCTTTTTGTTGAATAATGTATCATCCAAATCTCTGAAACTGATTTGCAACGAATAATGTGTTTAAAGAGATCATGAGAAATAGATCTTTTTATACATATTTAGCCTTTGCTTTTAAAATCCTACATTTCTTCATGGCGAATCTATCTACATTATCTAGTGATGTTATTGCATTGCCACCAACCACATCCCATATATCTTCTCTATAAGACAAAACTCCAAACAAGTCTTCCAATATTGAAGTTAAATTGATTGAGAAGTCCAATTCAAAATCCACCTAACTCAGACTATAATTTTTCATAATAAAAAAAGAGGATCATACCATATGATGAAAGGGAGGATCATACAAGTGCAATCTATTCTCAAATAGTAAAATATATTTTAAACTAATAATTTCTTGTATCTAAAACTCTATCTAATCTTATTTAAAATATAAAATATTAATTTATGATCTTTCAAAAGATAATTTTATTTGGTTTCGGTTGTGCCTTCGTTTATACAATTAGCTCTGGAACAGCTCTAAGCAGGGCTCATCATCCAAGTTCCTGCTCCAAAACTTCTTGTAGTACTCCTCGTAAGTGTAGCTCCTGTACATGGCCGGAGATCCCTCGCTGATGAGCCTCTCTGGAGGGCTGATGATTGCATAGTTAGACGGACAGAGAAATGATGCCACCGATATCCTTTCCTTCTCTGGGTTTACCACAGCTCGGTGCAAAACACTCTTGTACTTACCATTGGTCAACGCCTGCAATGACATAACCATTAAAGCTAATGGCAACGCAAGAATATATGGATCAGCAAGCCAAGGGTGGTCACCTGTAGCTGATCGCCGATGTTGATGACAAATGCGTGGGCAAGGGGATCTACGGCGATCCATCGGCCATCTTTAAGAACCTGCAAGCCAGCCACGTCCGGGTCCGGCAGTAGAATTGTGAGAGCATTCGGATCCGTGTGGGCTGGCAGACCGTATGTGAGCTGCGGCTGCGGGCACTTGGGGTAGTAGTTTATGGCCATGTGCTGTCCTTGCTCGCCCAGCGCCTTCACCAAGCAGTCCTCCTCCAGACCTAAGCTCAGAGATATTGCTTCCAGGAGACGAAGGCCCAGTTGACGGACCTCCTTACAGTACGCGCTGACGACTTCCCTGCCAAAGAACAATATAAAGTCATCGCAACTTTAGGGTGTATTAAATTGATAATACTTCAGCTGTTGTTGGTGAAAGTTCATAGATGAGAGTTAAGTACTAAGCCCAGAGAGCACGTCATGCACGTTTGAGGAAGAAGAGAGGACAGAGCAGGAGGAGGAGAACACTCAATTAAGCTTAGTTCTCACTTGAAGGAAGAAGGATCACAAGGCCACTCCGGCACGTACTCCTCGAGAGGGTAGCAATGGAGACGAAGATAGTCTCGCCAATTACGGATCGTCTCCTTCCGGATATTGGAACTTGTTGACAGCCTTACCTTCTTGGTCGGATCATCCGAGTAGAGCTTGGCCTTCTCCGTCGGAGGGAGGTGGAAAAATTCTCGAGCGACCACCAGCAACCTCAGCATCAGCTCAACTGGCACTCCATGGTTCACCACCTATACACGAACATAAGCCAGTAATCATACAGCGCACTCCCAAGTCTGAACACGGTAGAATCCTGTGCTGTATGTGTGTGGGAAGAGACCTGGAAGAAGCCGTAAGATCGGCAGGCATGGCCGATTTGAGAGACAACGTGAGACCTATCGGGAGCCCCCATATCGATGGCGGGGATGTGGGCGTCGCTGACGACTTCACCGAGAAGAGGTCTTTGATCCTCCGGCCGGATGTAGTTCTCCGGGAGGCTATCGTAGTCAGGAGCGGTGGAGAGAAGTTGGTCGGCCATGGATGGGAGGCACAGATCTAGAGAGAGAGAGAGAGAGAATACTTGGACAGCCGAGGAAGGTCAAGGTTGCAAATGAGGGTGATATATTATAAGGTTGTATACATTGCACCAAAGGAACTATTCAAAGGATGGCGTTGTTCTTGTGGTCAATAATAAAAGAGAGTCTCGATTTTTTTTATAATTACAAAAAAAATAAAATATGCATAAAGATTTTAACAAATTATTATAAGATTCTTTAAAAATTCCTAATAAAAAATCTGTCATTTTTTTAAGCCAAAAAAATAAAGATAGGAAAGCAATTCCTCCATCCTACTCTCCATAAAAGTCTCAATGATCCATCTATATTTTAAATAAAAATTATATATCGATAATTGATGTGGTCAGACGAGACGACAAGTGAAGACTAAAAAAAAAACAGTGAGTTGGAGACCATTAATAACTTCTTTATGGTCTTAATTGACATCATAATATTCCGTCATTTTTGGCCTTTAAAATACATGACGACGACGTCACCAGCGGTGGAAGTGCCACCGTCATGCCGAGCCAAAGAGACTCGTAGAAGTCAACTTTTGTTGGGTCGGTGTCGCGCCAATTGCGGTCGGAGAACGATCGAGAAAATTGATCGGTTCACGTTCAGCATTGTGACTGAAGGCGTCTGCGGTGGATGTCACCCACACCGGTAGATGCAGTATGCATCCGACAGCATTAATAAATATTTTAAAGTTTTTAGAGTCTAATTATTTTATAAAGATTAAAAAAATCATAGTCTCATTAAAAAAAATTAAGATTTAGTTATCCTATAAATATGTGATGTATATTTAGGTTCTTGAGGGAAAAAAATAAATACTTTTGATGTTCCTATGTTTCTCTTTTTATTGTGTGACGAAGAGATACTCATTAGGGTTTTTAAAAAGGATGAGAAAAAAATATAATTTTTTTTTGGATTGATGTGAGAGGATATAGGAGGAGATTTGTGTTTAATATGAATAACTCGGTGATCTTTTAATTTATTCACGTGGTAAAATTTTTTATTTTCTCTACCGGTATATGTCAAAACACATTATCTTATGTTGATATAATTTTTATTATTGATCGAAGCGATTTCTTTTGATTTTGGAAGCTTTTCTCCCTTCCCACACATCCAATTATCATCCTTGTAGATATTTAGAGGATGTACTATGGAAATGTAGTTCAATAGAGATTTCAATCTATATTTATATAAATTAATGTTATCATGAATTATGGTTATCCGACAAATAAAAAAGTTTCGACTAACTTGAGTTCAACGTTCTGAGCCTATAGTAAGCATCTGAATAGGTGTTAAAAGTGATACATACCCAACAAAAGCTCATATGATGTTTTTAAGTCATTAAGTGAATCTAAAGATTAGAAAGTAAAAGTATTATGTACCAAAACCTAGTTGAGAAAGCCTGAACGCTTGGGACCTTTTATACAGTGGGTTTAGGATTAACGGTTGAGAGCATGATCTGTTGTATCGATGTATACCGTCCGGTATGGACGGTACGTACCGGTCCGACAGGTTATCAGTACGCGGACCGCCCACTACCGAGCGGTACGTACCGGTTTTGCACTTAGCAATGCATTGTAGTACTATAGCAATACACTATAACACTGTAAATAATATACCGTGCACCGTAGCACTGTAGCTACAGTGCTCGGTACACGCTCGGTACACCTGTACCGTACCGTACCGAGCCCAGGTCGAAACTTCGGTACGGTACGGTATTGTGGACCTTGGTTGAGAGTAAATCTAGAGTTTAATTTGATCTAACTAATTGATCAAAATTAATAATAATACATTCATTAAATCTTTATAAATCAATTTTAATAACTAATCAAGCTAATTAAGTACTCCTGAGAAAGCCTGAACGCTTGGGACCTTTTATATAGTGGGTTTAGGATTAACGGTTGAGAGCATGGTCTATCGTATCGATGTGTACCGTCCGATATGGGCGGTACGTACCGATTTTGTACGGTAACACTGTAGCAGTACACTGTAGCACTGTAATAATGCACTGTAACACTGTAAATAGTATACCGCAGTACTATAACCGTGCACCGTACTATAGCACTGCTATAGTACTCGGTACACCTGTACCGTACCGTACTGAGCTCAGGTCGAAACTCCGGTACGGTATAGTATTGCGGACCTTGATTGAGAGTAAATCTAAAGTTTAATTTGATCTAAATAATTGATCAAAATTAATAATAATATATTCATTAAATCTTTATAAATCAATTTTAATCTTGTTCACTTTTTATATTGGACTAATCAAGCTAATCAAGTACTCGTTGTATTATGAGGAGATCTATTAAACCATTACTTCGAGTGCATCTCATGTTAATGAGACAAAAGAATATGATTAGATTAATTGAGTATTCGAGATGATATTAGGTTGATGCTACTGAAAACATGATGCTCGATCGATGATGTGGTGAATTGACAAAGTATCCAATGAGAGAAGAAGTGACGCTAGATCGAGTTGGATTTTAGTCGATCTTTGTTGGATCGACTAAAGCCCATTGTCCCCGTTCTTCTGCCGTGCTGGAAGGGCGTGAGTTCGTCCACACTTTCTCACGTCACGGACAATTTTAATTGCCCATCGTGGACTTCATGCCGGCTTGACGGCGCTCGTTCAATATTTATTGCACCTTACGAGCATCCAATCTAACACGGATTCATTTTTCTAATGTATCGCGTTGGATTCGCACAACCTGTTTGATCTCATCTTTACGTGTCACCAGTTGCCATCTGATGTGACGAGCAAGTGGAGTCAAGTCAACTCGGCGCTTAGAATAGATTGGCCTCAGCCCGAGCTGCATGCCGATCACCGAGAGGCACAACTTTCGTCTTTGGAGCAAGTTGTTCCACGAAATGTTAGAACTCTGAGGACGAAGACACTCGGGTTGACATGTCCTATTCATGGGCTGCATGCCGATCACCGAGAGGCACAACTTTCGTCTTTGGAGCAAGTTGTTCGACGAAATGTTACAACTTTGAGGAAGAAGACACTCGGGTTGACATGTACTATTCATTACGTTGACTTTACTTGGGGGTACTCATCCCGAGTCAAGTCTTCGGGGAAGTTCCCGGAAGCTTCCTTCGCATCCGGCGACTTGCAATTGACTTCGCAGGTGCGGCGTTCTCGGTGAATGGGCTGAGAGATCATGAGCTTGTATTCGTTACGTGCAATTTACGTCTCGGAAGAATGTGTCTGTGTATTGATGAAACGCGACCCTTCATCACACTCGAAGACTAAATCATCTTCACGTCGACATCGACCGCTCAGTAAGTGGGTGAGCAATCCTGACCCGAAAGAGCTGTGTCATGGCTTTACTCGGACTTATGAACATTAGCGCATGACCCTCCAAATCAATTGATAGGGATAATATCGTATGCGACATCCCAATTCCAATCGGTAGAAGAAGATAAAACGTGTAAACCGCTAAAGTCGGATCTTGACAAAAACCAATAATTTTTATTCGTAAAAATATTTTTTTCTAATTGCTTATGGTTAAGTAGGAACACGTGTAAAGACTTTCGAGACATGATTGTCGAGGTTAAATTTTTCATTGATGTTTTTATTTTTAAAAACTTGATCGTCAAAGAGATCGCATCAGAAATCTTATCTAATCTTAATATTTTATTTTATAAATCGACATAGATCAAAGACAGGAAACCTCATCGGTGTAATTAAAGACTCGTTGCACATGTTAGATTCAAACTAAATTAGGTTATCTAACTATCACCGGCATCCTCCCTAGGAATCTATCACTCACCTGGAAATTGGTGAATGCAAGGAATTCGGACACCTAGCTATATAAAAGCCATTAGTGATGGCCATTTTTATCTGTTATATCATAGATCCACACTTGTAGTATGTCTCCAAATCATGTACTTCTATTTAATTTTGGGTTCATCCAATTTAGATGGCAATTTTAGGGACTTCGTTTCAGTTTGAAATTAGGCAGGATTTACATCCCCTTAATGTTTGTTGTATCGATTGTTCGGCAAGTAGTGTCGTGAGCTTTTAACGGCCCATCAATGTGCCATTACGCCAATAGTGGTGACAATTTATTCACTTGGATTATTCGTCCACCAAATTTTATGCATCTCTATTAATGTGAGAAATATTAGTGATATCGTGTGTACCACTTGGTAACAGTCGAAATCTAATCGTTAGTGACCAGTATACTGACCTTAAATGATCAATTTGATTATTTGAATCGTAATAAAAGATTTTTAAATCATTTTATCCTTCATCATCATCGGTCCAACGTGTAAAGACAAAAGCAAATAGGAAGATAGTAGCATTAATTGTACCGTTGAAAAGAATCAAATTGGGTGATAAAGACACCTTCTTAATTGCATTCAATAACCTGTTCGATCTAAAGATATGATAGCAACATGGATAACAATACCTCGACCGATGCTGACAATAACGTCGGGGAGTCGATAGTATTGTCTACACAATTTGAGGATGGTGCATGAACCAATAAATGTTATTTTACACATACCACCTAAAATTTAGATCATAGAGCTCAATAAGACATTGATCAATTTTATACGCAGAATGAGAACATAAAAGCAATATTTGATTTTTAGCGACATAACCTACACAACGTAGATAAAGCGAATCTCATCATACCATCACATTATATAAAATCTTATAACTAATAATTGTACAGAAATAGTTGGTCATACTTCTTCGAACAATAGTATAGTGATTGATCTTATAATATGAAGCAGTAGATCATGATAAAAATAGAAGTTATGACATTCTTCATGTTTCACACTAATACATTATACAATCGTCCTTGCCTTAGAAGCTATATCGGATACATGCAATTCATGACGATCAAACTACGATTATCATCATATCAATACACCAATGATATACAATGTATCAATATAATATATTGTAAAATCATTTTCAAGCAAAAAATAAAAAAATATTCTTTTTTTAAATTTTACGAAATAACTTTATGATACATTCCATATCTTTTTTCCGTTAATATTGAATTATCTATCGATGGATATAATTGAATTGTTAGATTATTTTTAAACAACTTAAACTTTAAGATTCAAATGAATCAAGTAATCAATCGATTGATATATTTGATTTTATTACCAAAAAGAATGATGAGACTCTATGAACAATGGATCGAGGTCCTCAATCCTATATATTGGTATATCAATTTAATATATTTGTTGGACGCAAGCTTGAAAATGATCTTACGATATATTATACTGATACATTGTATATCATTGGTGTATCGATGTAATGATGATCATAGTCTGATCGTCGTAAATTACATGTATATATATGATCATAGTCTGATCGTCGTAAATTAAACCATATCATGTAACTTTTTTTATTTTTCATATATTTTTAGAGTTTTTTTCGATAATTTTACTATATCGTCAATACGCTTAGGTGTATCAATAAACAATACATCGATATACCTCAGTACATATCATATCAACGGCTGATTGATACATCATTATAGACAATAAGATGAACCTCATATTAAACCATATCGTTTATCTCAAATTTAAAGCTTAAGCATTCTACGAGCTATCATTCTAAAATATATCATCACATATCGTGAAATAGGCCCACTAAATACCCATGGCGACGTAAATTATTTAACCACAACGTTAACGCTTGGTCAAAGAAAGCTACCAAACTCGGATATGATCGGAGTGTTAGTTTATCGAATGAATTAGTGGTTCAAACCACAGATTTAATAGAATTCTTTTAGAAAATTTATACTTGCATAGTATATATAAGAAGACAAAGATTTATTCTCATGTAAAATGATAAAAATTCATTCTTATATAAAAAGATAAAGATTTATTCAGCAAAAGCTATCTCAGGGTTTAGCGATGGCACGGAGATGGGAAGGGCAGGACGAGCCCATGGCCCAGGCAAATTAGCAAGCTTGACAACCACACCCTGAACAAAGGCCCACTACACTCAACATAGCCACTAAAAGTCATCCCATTTTGTGGAAACCCAATCAACTCCTCCATGTCTTTGTTTCTCAGCAATTCAAATTCAACACGCCCAAAGCATCATATTATTTTGCCTTTCATTTTTGAGCGACGAATATATTTAATCCGTACACAGAGAGTGTAGAATAAGAAAATACATTTCTCACTGTATCTTAATTATGCATTATATGAGGAATAATAAGCAATTTGTATTCTCATCTTTGTTATTTAAAAAAAATTAAAATAATTTTTTATTACATTAAACAACAAGCTTATAAGCAAAATAAATTTTTCTTAATTATGCACTCAGAATAACTTATAAGCTCAGCTCACCTCTGTATCTTTGTGAAACAAGAAAACACTATCATGGGCACAAGTAATTTATCACTCAGAAGCAGCTTATGTCTTTCTTTCTTAATTTTGAACAGTTGTTTTGTGCAGTAAGAAGAAGAGTTTGCACCAATACAGTGAAAACTGCGTAAAGGCAATAATACTTAGTTACTTGTCACTAAGACATATTTAGGTATCAGAAGCAGCGATAGAGAGCTCGTCAGTGGGTGCTGCAGTCAACTCGACTGCATAATTGAAATCGAGTGCAATGCTTATAATGGACGTCGAAGGCTCATTGCCCTACCGAATCGTCCGCCATATGTGCGTAGGTTTCTTCCGCATGCGTTGAATCGTTCAGCCCACGTGGTTTACTTTAAGCGACCAGTGTGATACAGTGTTCTGCCAGTACCTGTACGTCTAAAGCTGCGCCATGCGCACTCAATGCCGCCCCCGCCCCGTCACACTCTGTTACCCTTTCTGTGATTGAGAGCACAAAACAAAATAATAAAAAAGGTTAAAGAACACCACAGTGCCTTCTTCTTCCCCCCGCTCCCTTCTCTCTCCACTCTTCCTGCTCTGTGCGCACATGGAGATTTGTGTTTCCCTTTGACTGTTTGGCAACGGCGAGCCTCCATTGTGTGGATTCCTCCCGAGTCTAACCAACTATAAATGGCGATGATCTCCTCTAACGCCCCGTCCGGCAGAAACAAGGCGCAGCAACAGCAGCAGCAGCAGCAGGAGGAAATGGAGAGTTCGACCCAGGAATCCCCGCTCAACCCTAACGCCTTCACCTTCGACTTGCCCCACCCGGTCTATGCCATGGCCTTCTCCCCTTCCCCTTTCGCGGTCGCCTCGTCCTGCTCCGCCGTCGCGGCCGCCTCTCCTCGCCTCGCCCTCGGCTCCTTCGTCGAGGAGTACGGTAACCGCGTCGACGTGGTGGCCTTCGACGAGGACGCCCTCGCCTTCCGCCCCGACCCTGCCCTCTCCTTCGATCACCCTTACCCCCCCACCAAGCTCATGTTTCACCCCAGTCCCCTCGCCCCGCTCCTCGCGTCGGCTTCCGATTCCCTCCGTCTGTGGCACCTCGGGCCTGAAACCGCAGAGCTCCGCTCCGTCCTCGACAACAGCAAGTCCAGCGGCTACTGCGCCCCACTCACCTCCTTCGACTGGAACGACGAGGAGCCCCGCCGCATCGGCACCTCCTCCATCGACACCACCTGCACCATCTGGGACATCGAGCGATGCGCCATCGAGACCCAGCTCATCGCCCACGACAAGGAGGTGTACGACATCGCGTGGGGCCAGGCCGGCGTCTTCGCATCCGTGTCCGCCGACGGCTCCGTTCGCATCTTCGATCTCCGTGATAAGGAGCACTCTACCATCGTGTACGAGAGCCCCCGCCCGGACACCCCCCTGCTCCGCCTCGCCTGGAACAAAGTCGACCGCTGCTACATGGCCACCACCATGATGGACAGCAACCGCGTTGTCGTGCTCGACATCCGCTCCCCCGCTGCCCCCGTGGCCGAGCTGCAGCGCCACCGCGCCAGCGTCAACGCCATCGCGTGGGCGCCGCAGGCCTCGCGGCATATTTGCTCCGCGGGGGACGATGGCCAGGCTTTGATTTGGGAATTGCCCGCTGCCGCTGCGGCGGGTGGGTCCTCTGAGGCGGCGATCACTGCGGCGCTAGAAGGGATCGACCCTATGCTGGTCTACACGGCAGGTGCGGAGATCAACCAGCTGCAGTGGTCTGCTGCTCACCACGACTGGGTTGGAATCGCCTTCTCCAACAAGGTGCAGCTTCTGAGGATCTGAGTCCCATTGATGGTAGGTTTCGCAATTCATCCTTAACTACCATAATTCCTGACGTCTAATTGATTGCAAGAGGTAAATTCTCATAATATCTGATTTCATGAAGATCACATACATTCTATACCCACTGTTCAGGCCAAGTCAAATTTCCCCTTTTTTGTTGTCTGTCGGGGAATGTGGCTGTTCATGTAGATGTGAATGGTTAGAGGATAAGTTTGTTGTTAAACCTTTGCTGCTAATAAGGAGGATGTTCATCATCGTTATTTCATCGGCTTTCTATTGATGCAGTGGTTGTTTAGCCTAGCAGTGTGCGGAACAAGCAGACGATATAAGTCTATCCTAGACCTCAATATTAGCAATGTATAAACCACTCTAGTGCTACTGCTTTGGTGGCCAGACAATGGGGCTAAAATTTAAGTCCACCTTTGAGTCCTTTTTTCGGTTTGGAAGTGCGCTTAACTGTGAGAAAAGTTTGATTATATTACCATTGGATATTAGAGATCCTAGGGTTTCTCTTCCGGGTGGGATCCAAGTTTCAACAGATATTATCATTGTGTTTTGCTGCATTCTGCAACATGGTTTTCCATTCATCCTCTTAATCTCTCAATGTAGATTGTGATAGCGGCCTCCTTGTTCGATATCCATTTTGCAACTTTAGAAATGTATAAATCAACTTTTTGGCTGATGTAGCCTACATATCCTTCACTTGAATTTTAGGATGAGCTTGATGGATCTTGTTTTTGCAGCATAATTTAGGAACCAATGAAGATTAGGTCAGGTAAACAGATATTATGTTGTTTGGTGATTGTTTTGTATGTTTACTGATGCAACAAGGTTCTGTTTTCTCTGTCAAGAAAATGATTATGCAATTTGCAAGATATTAAGGGCAACTGATTAAAATTTAACATGATTTCCTTATGCTTTACTTGAGTTTCTCGGATGATTTTTCTTTACTTCCATTCTTCTTTTGTATCTATGCATTGTTGATTAATTTACAAAAATTTGTGTTTTGCGCTGCCAGAGGTTTGTACATCACCCTGGTGCATAAGGATGTCCTTTAGCCAGCCAAGCTGATGTGATGCTAGAAGAGTACCATGGATCAGCTTCTGTATTGTTGATTATTGAAGTCTGTTGCTGACAATGATCATTCATCATAGTGTCTTAAAATTTACTTTGTCTGAATTAGTGGTGGATAAATATGTGCTTTTGTCTTAGATGTGTAGACTTTGTGATTAAGGAGGCATCATTTCATTGAAATGCCAAATAAAACATTCATCGTACTTGTCATATCTCGGTATGTGATAGCTAAGGGGGGTAAGGCCATCATCAGATATCAATTGTTACCAACCATTATGTCTACCTTTAAAATTTGTAAGTAATCCCCTTCAGCAGTTGTCAACAAACTTGGAGAGTTCCATTTTTATTGAATATCCCAGCAAAATTGCTATAAAATTAACCAGCCAATAATAACTCTGGTGTCGGGACTTGAAGAACGAACAATGTGGTTAAAGCTGTCTCTTTCTGGTTGGAGAAAAGTGAATGCAAGTATTCTGCTTGTTGAACATGAAATGTGGAGAAAGCTTACATTATATAAGTGACCTTTCATGTCATGTAAATTTGGTGAACCCAATCTTTCATTGGCTCATTTATCTGTAACACTTACATGAAGTCAATTTTAGAACACTAATCAGGGTTTTATTATATACATATAATTAGCTTTAGAGCATAACTTGGGGTTTTCATCTGTACAAAATGATGTAAAATTTTTTATAAGGGCTTCTGTTATTCGTTAAGACACAAATATATTCTCAAAGTCAGAATACTAGAAAAGATGTACAAAATTTTCATGTGAAAGTGAGGTTTGAAGCTCAGCAGTCATATACCAAAAAAAAAAAAAGTATTCATAAACTTTTAAGGTTTAGGCATTTTGACATGCTATCTTACCTGTACTATGTAATGCATGTTACCTCTACCGCCATCAAGATTGCTTGTTTACCCTCAACTTCCTGAAAGCATTTGATTCTTCATCAACATGATCTCTTTGCTATATGGGCTCTGTGTTTTGATTGCTTGTTTCCCCTTAACTTCCTGAAAGCATTTGATTCTTCGTCAACATGATCCGTTTGTTATATATATACTGTGTTTTCCTTTGGTCACGCAACAAGATGCCTTTTTCATTTTGTAAAGTTAGCTCTACGTCTTTTGGTCTTTCAGGGTTCAATTTAGTTTTTGTTGTTTTGCTTCGTCATGATCAGCGGTTTCCTCTTCGAATCATTGAATAAAATGTCGTAATATCCTTTTCGGCTCAAGATTATTAATGGTTTAATTATGTAATTTTCTTTTTTCTTCCAGATATCCAGATTAGAGGGTTGGACAGCTCACAGAATTCAACTTATCCGTGAAGTCGATGCCTAACTCCAGTTATGGTTAGTTGGTTTAGGAAATTCTTGTATCATT
This sequence comes from Musa itinerans, assembly GCA_001649415.1. Classification (NCBI taxonomy): domain Eukaryota; kingdom Viridiplantae; phylum Streptophyta; class Magnoliopsida; order Zingiberales; family Musaceae; genus Musa; species Musa itinerans. Next base: position 239,890 of record LVTN01000123.1, on the reverse strand, counting down.
CAGGTTCTGTTGCAAAACAAGGCTGGGCAGTGGACTCAGATGTGATCTTAGAACTGGATGCAGAAACAACTCCAGTTCACAGCTTGTCTGAAACTAGATGGAAAACCTTCTCTATGATTTTTAAATGACCTGTGCTTCATTTGATATCAAGGAAAAGTGTCCTCACTCATATGACTAACTATATTACCCTTGTTTTTTTTTTTTTTCTTTTGCTTGCCTATGTGCCAAATCTTGTTCCTTAATTCTTAGAGTTTTCAAGATGTATTCTATCATATTTAAAAGTGGTTAATCTGAGTTTTTATATATTTAGATGTGGAGACAAATAATAAGCGAATAATTGAAGTAGTTGAAATATATATATATATAATATTTATATTGTTTAGATGAGAATATTGAGATGAATGTGTGGAGTTATTATAAGAAATAAGAAATAAATATTTTTATTTATGAATAATTAGTTATGAGAAAAAATATTTAAAATTGTATGGGTATATATAGTTGAATATAATAATTAAAAGAGATAAAATAATTAATGAAAATGATATGAAAAGTGATAAAAAAAATTTTAAAACAAAATTATACATAAAATTTTTAAGCATTTTAAAATTAATTAAATAGAAATAGATTTATTTATAAGTTTTAATAATATAAAAAAATTATATAATCGATGTTGACTTATGAATTTATTATTATTATTGTTGTTGTATGGATGCGCCCCACTGTAGATGAGCGGCACCCAATCACATTGCACTAGGTTGAGGGATACATTTCTTTTGGTGGTCGTGCTTCCTTGGCCTTACGACTGCCCGTACTCTGACGGGTCCTCGCTGCTGCCCGTACACTGAGGGATGTATCACATCTCTGTGGATGTTGTCATCTTGCGCCATTGATGTCTCCCAATTCATATGTTGGGAATAACAATAACTAATCTTTTGCATGAATTGTTCTTAGTTTGGCGAGTCTCATAATCCCACATCAGGAAAATCAGACTTGTTATCTCATCTTGGAACTATTCCTTGGCCTTACGACTGCCCGTACTCTGACGGGTCCTCGCTGCTGGCCGTACACTGAGGGATGTATCACATCTCTGTGGATGTTGTCATCTTGCGCCATTGATGTCTCCCAATTCATATGTTGGGAATAACAATAACTAATCTTTTGCATGAATTGTGACCTTCATCTTTCCTCGTGCAGCAAACGTAGAGATATCATCTTTTAAGCCACTTTCGCCCATCCTCTCAGTAAACGGGATTATGTTCGAAATTAATGATATAGTTGTATAATGTGGTCTCTAAACAGGCAGGGGTAACATATAATATAATGGCTCAATAAACATTTTCCTATACTACAATTCTTTCTTCATCTTAATTTTTATTATTGAATTCAGAAGGTTCAGCTGAATTTGATTCCCCCTTCCCTGCCGTGCAAAAGACAAGGTTCAGCTGGATTTTTCACCAACTCAGGCACTCGCACGGCGTTTCCGATGCATGATTTGATTTTATTATTATTTTTAAATTATATTACACCAAAACTCTAATACACGACAAGGAATGTTTCTCGAAGCACAAAAACTTACCAAGTTCCATTAACCATGACTCTCTCAAAATACAAGAGGATTTAGATCATGAGTTTAGACTTAATTCAGTGTTTAATTCAATCTGCAAGTGTTAATATTACTCCTACATTGCGAGCATGCTCCACCATTCCATATCGATAGTCAAGAAGAGTTCCAATTTCCAACAGGTAGTATGCACGACCTTCCATTGGCTGCCTCCCGAAAGAGAGCAGTCACCCCCTTCATCCTTTTTTATATATGGGATGAGCTACATCTACTTTTTTTTCTAAGCTTATTTCTAGTTCTTATTACACGCGCGAGAAACAAAACTATAGCAGATGGGAAGAAAAGGCTCCGCCGTGCTGGTACCTGATCCTTTTTCTTCACTACGCTGGTAGACTCTGAGTTGCAATGCTGGCTCTGGAAAAGTAGCTCAGAACTAATTCTCATCTTTTTCTCTGACCTTATTCCAGCTTTAAAATAACAACCAAACATAAAATATTTCTGGATTTTGTTGTCCTTTTCCAGAGGAAACTGCACTGTCACTTATTGTCAGTGGCAACAAATACAAATATCCTGCATTGGGTCAGAACACTGGGAATCAACCTTGCAAGATGCCGTTTGTGTTTCCTCTCCCTGGACATCCAATGCAAAGCTCTGTCTCAACGTCAACCTCGGTATGCTCACCAGGAATGTCATCTAAAACAACTTCATTGGCAGCTTCAGATGGTAGATTAGGTTGTAACTTGCAGTTCAAACATCAAAAGTAGAACGTCAGCCGATATTTCAAAACCCTGGAATTGCTTTCAGTAAATGTATTTTATGACACACTTCATAAAGGAGTGGTACTAGAAGAATATAATCTCATTTTGTGCAATTACGTCATTAATCAAATTATTTGGAATCACACTTGGATGTGCTGTGCTATTCACAAGAGTTTGCTTAGGTATACCTTTTCACGAAGTAACGTGTTCTCCTCCACGAGGGTGTTCTCCTGATTTGATTTAACATCTACAGTAAGATAATACTAAAAGATATACGAGCAAAAGACAAACATAAATATGATTTGGCAGAACAGACGCACCTTCTGCTGAAGCTGTGCGAGCTGCTCCTCTAGTAATTGTTGCTGACGACAAGACATGTAAAAACAGTTAGTTCAGTGATGTTCTCGAAAAATAATTTCCGTGATGGCTCACCTTCTTTCCTCTGATTCTGCGTAGGCCATGTTCTAGCTTGCTCTCCAATTCATGCAGTTCTTCGATAGAACATGACTCTAATTTTTCACCTAAGATCTTCCTGCAGCATATGGTTAGCTTTATAACCCCAAATTCATCAAAATTTAAGTATGAAAATATTAACCTTGTGATGAACCGAAAAAGGAGCATGAGTAGCAGATATAATCTAACCTTTTAAAGGTTTCAAGATGTTCAATTTTCTTTAACAAGCTTGCGGCTTCGTACCTAGATGGCTTCGATCAGAACAACTAAGTTTTAGAATTTTATACAGGAAAAAATTATGGACTTCAGAATCATGGGCTCACTACAAAACAGAAAAGCCATTTTGATTAAGCACAAATAACATATAAACCGTTTCTGAATAAGAGACCCTGTCAAGAAATTAATTCGTAGAGAACATGATATAGAAAGTATTACTGCCCCGTCAGAAACCATATTCAACAGGTTGCTATAGTTCTTCTAGCATACAACAACAACAACAACAAAGTTCTTCTAGTATATCTGTATATTTCTTCCTCTCTCTTAGAGGAAGTTATGCATTGTCTAACAGGTGAAATCCCAGTGGCTTGAAACACTCAGAAGTTTCAAGTTCGCTGCACAAAGTTTTCCTACAAATCTCTACTTATAAGAGCTTTTCCTGCAAAAAGTTCTCTTCTGTTATCAGCATCTCCCTTTTCTATCCAATGCTGTAAATCCAAATAGAGTGTTGACATCACAGTACTAGGAAAGTGATCATAAGAGACGTGGAGAACCAGAAGAATATGGACTCATGGAGATTTCACAGAATGCATAATACTAAAAATCAAGTATGCCTTGGATCATCTTCTAAACAGAATCTTAAATCCTTTGCTCAAATAACTGCCATCAGAATTCTCTCATTCTCCTCTCCTTATCTTTATATTCACTCTCATAAATTCTCCACTGAACTGCAAATGCCTTCAACAAAAGCCTTCAACAAAAGAGAGTTAAAGCATAATACTCGGATTTATGTCACATTAGTAGGAAAAAACTTAGATTGATTTATAAAAGTCTGATAAGTGTACTACTGTTATTTTGGGATTAGGCATTTTGGGTCAATCATTCAAAGTCAATGAAGTTAATGAGTCGATTCCATTAAATCATCTAATGGTGATAATTGATATATGAGCTGAGCTAGTATTAGGAGATGATGAGAGGCGAGAGGCTCGAATCGGAAAGGACTACCCGTGCACAAGGTCATAAGGTATGTCATGATATGAAACTGCCATTAGACTAGTGTTTTTAAAAGTGTTAGAGTACCAAAAGACTTCATGGTCCCAAAATGCTCGAGGTATTAGGCGCTCGCGTAAGCACCCGCTCGAGCAAAGCAAGGCCTTCCCAAATACTAAAATTTTAAATATATATATTATGATTAATAGATAATTAAATATGACTATAAAAGTAAAAAAATGTAGTAGGTTAATCGATCTCAATATGGTAAGAGTGTATATGGTAAGAGTGTAACACAGAGTTCTAATTCTCTGGCAGCAAGTTAATCGACCACAAACTCCTAAGTTCTAACTTCTAATAGAATAACATTGCAACACCTCAATATGATGCAACAAGTTAATGGATGAAAATATTACCTATAAAATGAGAAAGAGATGACTGAGAAGATAGAGAAGTGGACAAGTTGCAATAGTGAATAAAGCAGATGAAGGCAGAGAACGAGGTTGCCAACGATGGCAGACAAAGTGGATGGAGCATACCAAGGTGATGGACGATGCAAACGAAGGCAACGGATGAGGTTGCAAGATTGCTGAAAGCGACGGATGAAACGGACAGAGCCTACGAAGGCGACAGACGAGTGGTAGGGTTTCACTTCTAGTTTCTTTCACTAGGTTGAGTGTGTGGAGGGGAAGAGGGGGCGAGGTGTTAGGGTAAGTGATATTAACTGAGTTGATTGAAACCAACTTACTCGCATCATTGAACCTAGGCTTGAAGTCAACCTAATTTGGCTTGGATGATTGCCCGTGGCACCTAGTGCCAGGCGTGTGCCTAAGCGGCGCTTCATTAAAACACCTCACCTCGAGGTGTTAACATTTTTGTGAATCTTCATGCTTTATCTTATCCATTCTCTTTATTTTTGTCCTTTTTTTCTTTATTACCGATTCTCTTTCTTGAATCCTCTGATCAGTGATTTAAAAAGCGCTAGACGTCAAAAGGCACTAAGGTCCAAAAATGCCTGAGGCGTTAGGCGCTTGCCCGAGCGAAACGAGACGCTAAAATATAAAAATATATAATATAATT